>JAJOZX010003762.1:510000-519861 GCA_023014485.1 Bathynomus jamesi | reverse complement strand
TTCCCCACCCCTGCTCTAGTCCATAACGCGTAGATACATATGAAATAGGATCCCTCCTAAGGAGACGTAGTTTACATTTAGGATAAAACGAAGATGTAGAGCCAAATATAATGACTTTTTTGCTCTACGTCTTCGTTTTTATCCTAAATGTTAAAACTACGTCTCCTTCGGAAGGATCCTATTTCATATTATCTACGCGTTTATGGACTAGAGGGTTTGAGAATCCACCGTAAACTTGAGAAGTCTGTCAGAAAATTCAAGAAGATTGAATTGGACCTTGAATTTTTAGAAATCTGCCGGAATAGTGGCGTCTTTCCTAATTTTATATATTACAAACTGTACCGTAATTCACTATTCCTCCGAGTTATATAAATATATATATATATATATATATATATATGGGTCGGACAGAATAATGGAAACACTCGCATTTTCGGTGCTGTATTTTTTAATATCATTAATGGCGTTATATATTTTATTAAGTTGATGTAAGAATGCGTGTAATATTGAGAACATCTATTTCAATATCCTATTACTAGTTTTTGCTGTTCTTGTAGAATAAATGGAAATATGGCGCTTGGAAAAGATGTTACTGACTGTGAAAGGGGCATGATAGTAGGAACCCGTTTGGGTGGTGTCTCAGTATTAGAAGTCGCGTGATTGTCCCTGCATCTCGAGGAACAGTCCCCAAGGTTATGAACACATGGAAAGAAATGAAAAAAAAATTACACCATATAAGTACAATAGCGTTCCCATTATTTTCTTCAACTCCAACTTCATTCAAGAGTGTGCATGGGTTGGTATTATGAGGGGGGGTTTACTACAGTTCCCGTAACATCGCTTTGACTGATACTGATCCTTGCGGACTATTGTTAAATTCTGAACTAAGTTTTGGTGTAACAGTCTTTGCTTCACTTTATGCTTCACAGCTCGTAAGAAGGTTCTTCTGTCACATTCTGTCAGTGTTGCTTTACGCCCTCTATATTGCTTACTTGATGTCCATTTTTTTCACTTCTTACATGTATTCATAATTTTGAGGACAGTTCCTCAAGATACAGGGACACTTACGCAACTTTTATTACTGAAACACTAGCTAAAGTGGCTTCTATTATCATGTTCCTTTCACAGTCATAACACCTTTTCCAAGCGCCATATTTTTATTTATTCTACAAGAACAGCAAAAACAAGTAATACCATATTAAAACAGAAGATGTTTTCAATATTATACGCATTTATATATTAACTTCGTGAAATATATAACATCATTAGTGATATCAGAAAATACAGCACCGAATGTGCGAGTGTTTCTATTATTCTGTTCAACCCATGTGTATATATATATATATATATATGTGTGTGTGTGTGTGTATATGTCTGTGTATGTGTGTTCATCGTACAGTCGTGGTAGAAAAGTTAGATGCCTTTTCTTCCCCTCGTTTGCGTAATCAAGGCGTACGTAGAACCTACATCATAACCATTCAGATCATACGAATAAAATGTAGCCCGAATGTAGCCCCTGGACGAGGGATGAAGGGTATCAGGCGTTGTCTCAAGGGTCAGAGGGAGAGACTGTCAAGGGGAACAAATAAATGAAGTGAGATAGACATGTAGACAGGTTTATAGAATAACAGCGAGAATAACAAAGAGAACCACGAAAAACTTTTGAAAGTACATTATTTATTCAAAAAAGAAATAAAATTCATAACAAAATGCCTATATATATATATATATATATATATATATACATACAGGGTGTCCATAATTTATATTTACAAATTCAATTCAATTTCAATTGTAAAGATAATTTATTGACACCCTTTACAGATACTGTATATTACTGTGGTTCTGATCACTATATATTCTTTTCAGCCCTCGACTTAGATGGTTCATGATTTTTTGTTTCTCCGTCAATACAATCAAGGTAACTACTACTACTACTACTACTACTGTTACTACTTCTACTACTCCAGTATGAAAAGTAGGGCAGAAGTGACACAAATTTTAAAAAAAGTGAACTGACTCCAAACTGAAAAGGAAACAAGAAAAAGTGACCACATTCCCCATCCGAAAGTACAGCATATATTTTAGTTGAATATTTGTCTCGAATTTGACACTTTTGATGGCTATTTTTGGGTATAAGAAGCATTTTTGCTGAAATTAGGGGCATGTTGTTATATGCATCATTGACTCCAATAAACGTTGTGATAATCATTATGTTGATTGAGTCTTTTTCTTTGTGTGTGTGTGTGTGTGTGTGTGTGTGTGTGTGTGTGCGAATTGATGCCTATATCTATTATATCGCTTTCAGTCAAATATATATTTATTTCGAATTTGAATCTAGTGATGGCCATATTTAGGGTATGTGTACCATTTTTGCAAGAATGAAGTGTATGTTATTAGACGCACAATTACCCTTTCTTAATTACGTTGTGATGATCGTCGTGTGTATTGAAGCTTTTTTGGGTTTTTGTGAATTGATGTCTATTCTTAGTACATCGCTTTTCCTCAAATAATTGTTTTTAATCTGAATCTGGTGTTGGCCATATTTGGGGTATTAGGGACATTTTCCCTGAAATGAGGTATGTCGTTATGAGCACCATAACCCTTTCAAAACGTTTGGATCATCATGCTGTTCATTGAAGGTGTGATTTCTTGTGAAATGATACCCAATTTTACTACCGTATATAACTTTTAGTCAAATATTTGTTTTGGATTGAATCTTTTTAATGACCATATCTGGGGTATAAGGAACATTTTGCAAGAATGAGAAGTATGTCGTTTCGGGCATCATTACCCCTTCTAAATGTTGATGATCGTAGTGTTCAATGAGTCCTTAGTTTTTTTTTGGTGAATTTGTTCCCATTTAAGATAGCCCATTTATTAAAAAAAAATATTTCCCAAATCTGAAACTATTTTTTAATAATAATAATAATAATAATAATGGCTACGTCTTGCCACTTCGCAACACCTCTTCCAGTAAGATCAGCGAGGTTAAGCGACGTTTGGTCCGATCAGTAGTTTGATGGGTGACCCTTCGCCCCACGTTTTATTATTATTATTATTTATTAATTATATGTCCAAGTACTAATTCATTTCTCTTAGAAATTTTAACTTGTCCACCCCCTGTTAGCATCTCTCCTAATTCATATGCCCTATTTTCAGCTCTGGTAGGGCACTCCAAAGGCGGTCTTCCTACGAGAGAATTGACGAAGGGAGACTCTTCAGTAGAAGAAAAGTCACTCTCTTTCTATTAATCTCAAAGAAATAAATTAATATTATATACTATTAAATCTCTACTGAAATAGAGGGTATGTATGTTATTAGTCAATGTAATTAAAACATTAAGTCTTCTTACATACATACATACATACAAATACATACATACATAGTCATAATTCAAAACCCTTTGATTGTTACATGAATTGTATAATATATATAATATATATATATATATATATATATATATATATATATATATATATATACTCCTCAAAATTAAAAGAGATAAAATCATTAAAACCCGCGAAGCTTTTCGAGAGAAACTACTCTCATCATTCAGGCGACAAGACTAAAACTTACGTTAAGAGTCAAATTTTAAAAGATAAATGTTAAAAACGTCATTCTTCAGCCAACTTCAGTTTTTATCCTTTAAATTCTGACTCTTACCGCCAGTTTTAGTCTTGCCGTCTGAATGATGAGAGTAATTTCTCTCGAAAGCTTCGCGGTTTTAGTGTTTTTATCTCTTAATTTTTGTAGATTTTATCTCATTTTTACACGGTTATTGTGGTTTCTTTCAACAAATATACAGTATATGTGTATATAGTAGCGTTCATAAGTATTCGTACAGAGAAATATTTCGATTACATTCGTCCTTATGGTTTGTACAATGCAGAGAATTGTTATGAAAAGTTTCCCGTTGGTTTAAAATATTTTAACAAGTTAAAAAATTACTTTAACTCCAACATACAATGTAAAACATCAAAGAATTTGAGAAAACTAAAAAGAAGGTTAAAATGCAAATGTTTTCGAATATTTACTTGCAAAATTACTTTGTACTTTGTTTGTCCACTTTTTGCTTGAATGACTTCAATGATTCGTTTTTTGGCATTTTTTTTCAAAGTTTCAACATCTTTCAGTGAAAATTTTAACCCATCCTTCTAAAGAAAATTGTTGCAATTCATTCAGATTCGAAGGATTTCTCTTGCGGACACCTTTTTTTCAAATCAAACCATAAATTCTCGATTAATTGAGATCTGAGCCTTGCCTGGGCCACTCGAGAAGCTTGAAATTCTTTTGTTGAAGCTATTTCATGGTGCTCTTACTTTTATGTTTTGGATCATTAACTTGTTGCAGCACCCAATTGCGACTCATTCGCAACTTCCGAACTGAAGGCAATATATTTCCTTCTAAAATTTCCTGATATTTTTTTCCAATTCAAGATTCACTTCATGACAACAAGCTTTCCTGGACCAGAAGCGCTAAAACATCCCCGAAGAAGCAAACTATCACCACCATTTTTTTTTTTAATGCAGTATTTGATTTTTACCAAAGGTACCATTCCTCGTTGTTCCTAGATAATTCACTTTTGGTCTCGTCTGTCCAGAGAACTTTCCTCCAGAATGCAAATCCATCATTTTGATGATCCTTCGCGTACTTTAAACGAGCTTCGTTTTGCGCTTTTCGTAGAAGAGGTTTTCTTCATGCAACTCTTCCATGTAGACCATTTTTTCTCAATGTACGACGTACAGTCGAGGGATGGACATCAATCTTACACATTCTTATGTTTGGCAAATATCGCCTGCAGTTACTCGTGGATTTGAAGCAGCCATTCTTTTTATTCTGTCTAGTTGTACGTTCTGAAATCTTGCAAGGTCGTCCACACTTTGGTAGAATTTTGATTGTTCCAAAGCCTTTCCATTTCTTTATAACTGCAGCAACCGTCGTAAATGAAATCCGAAGTTCTTCTCCTATCTTCGAGTAACTCTTCCAGATTCGTGTGCAGCAACAATAGATCTCTAAAGATCCGTAGACAGCTTTATACCACGATGTCCCATTGCTTGCTAATGGCTTGTACACTGTAGGGTGAATCGATTTTACATTTTTTTCGATTTCCATATTCTAATAGAGAAAAGAACTTGCGCATGCATGAGAAAATAGCCTCTGCAAAATCTTAGCTTAATAGGTAATCATCTTCTGCCCCCGGCAGAGCGATGAAAATCATATTTTAGTAGTCAAAAACGTATTTTTAAACCCTAGCCTAGGGTCATAAAATTTTGCGTGTGTGTTATTTCATGCCTAAGCAACGATATAAATGCTATGGGAATATATAAATGCATTATTTAAGACAAAGAGCCGATCTGAAAATATGTATAATATACATATTTTCAGATCGGCTCTTTGTCTTAAATAATGCATTTATATATTTCCCATAGCATTTATATCGTTGCTTAGGCATGAAATAACACACACGCAAAATTTTATGACTCTAGGCTAGGGTTTAAAAATACGTTTTTGACTACTAAAATATGATTTTCATCGCTCTGCCGGGGGCAGAAGATGATTACCTATTAAGCTAAGATTTTGCAGAGACTATTTTCTCATGCATGCGCAAGTTTTTGTCTCTATTAGAATATGGGAATCGAAAAAAATGTAAAATCGATCCACCCTATATGTACAGTCATCCGTCTTCATGAAGATTCACAGAGAAAATTCTATAATTCAGAATTACCAACAGTTAATTGCCAATCAGTAAACAGCCAACTACTGATAAAATTTTTAAATTCTTCAAACCTAAGATGGACACACAAAGTATTAAATAAACTTATAAATAAATGTACGAAAACTTTTGCATTTTATCTTTTTTTTTGTTAATTTTCCTCAAATTCTTTGATGTTTTACATTATACGTTGGAGTTAAACTAATTTTTTTTTTTGTTAAACTTTCTCAAACAAACGGTAAACTTTTCATAACTATTTTATGCACGGTACAAAAGATAAGAACGATAAGAACGAATATAACTGAAATATTTATCTGTACAAATACTTATGAGCGCCACTATATATATATATTAACTATGTAACAGTCAATTAAAGGACTTTGAAAGATGATGTTATTAATAAAACGGACCATGACGTATTATGTGATTTATATGAAAGCCGTTTGAACATATGATATTTTTCATACTTTCCTCTTTCAGAATTGTCGTATTGTAAAATATGGAAAAAATGTCTTCTTGTGAAGTTTATTAAATATGCATTTCTTTAGGTCTTCCAACGGTACCAGACTTAAATTCTGTTGTAAATATTTGAATGTCATTAAAAAAAAAATGTGTATATATATATATATATATATATATATATATATTATATATATATATATATATATGTGTGTGTGTGTGTGTGTGTGTGTGTGTATGTGTGTGTGTATGTGTGTGTGTGTGTGTGTGTGCACACAAGGTAGCCAAAATTTAATATCAGGTTTCAAGGTTACGCTGCTTCAAACACCGATATTATTTTTTGGACACCCTGTACTACATATCCTGTAAATATAAGGTTAAGTTGTTCGGCCAAATATTAGTGGATAACGTAGAAATGTTGATTTAAATATATTAGTTTGAGGACCACGGAACTCTATATATAATTACATTACAATGATGTAATTGTACATATTTTATATAATAAAAAGGAAAACACATCTTGCAGTACAATGTACAGAAACGTACGAATTTGTACATAAAATAATGAGTTACTGCAGTGTACATTTTTGCATAAAAAAAAGGTACTTGTGTCGGTATATAGTACGGTGTGATCAAAAAGTCAGTGCGCACCGCCTCTACTTATGTGATTTACCCTGACCCTGTAATTCTTAACCTATTTACTACAGATTAATACAGGGTGAGCCACGTAAAAGAAATATAAATATTTTCTTGGGGGCCGATTTTATGTGGTTCACCCCGTATAACCAATCGTCAGATACTAGTAATTATTCTTGAATTATAACATTTTTTTGTTTGGGTTTCCTTTGTGATACAATTTGACGTGACAAACTATGAGCCACATTAGTTTGCCCCCCCTCCCCCCAAGATTTTTTTATAGAATTTTTTATTTTACAGAATTATGAAAATAATTATTAAACAGAATTCTTATTTTACAGAATTATTAACAAATTGGTGAATTAAATTCTTATTTATTAGAATTATCAAATAATTGTTAAACAGAATTTTTTATTTACAGAATTATTTAGATAATAATTATTAAATAAAATTCTTACTGAATTATTCGGTAATTAATAATTAATAAATACTTGTTTAATAATAATTATTAAATAAAATTCATATTTTTATTGAATTATTAAATAATTAACCAAATAATTTTTTTATTTTACAGAATTATGAAATAGAATTCTCTTGTTTACATAGTCCCTAAAGTTGAAATAATTACAGTACATAGAACAGTAGACATAACTTTTACAGTTTCTCATTGCCGTATAAGTACAGTGTGTCCATATGGTGAGGAGCAGTATTATTAGTAACTTGTAATTACTAAAAAAAACTATTAATAATTTGTAACATCATGATGATGATAATATATATATATTTATTGTTTTTAATTTTAAGATAAATTCTCACATACTTTAAATTCTAAATTACAGTATTTATTCTAAATCACGTATTTTAAATTCTAAATAAAAGGAATTAACTGTAAAAAATATATAAATCTAGAATTTTATTTTATATTTGTTAATAAAATTCATGTAAAAATTATATATAATAATAATAATTTATTTTGAAATACCCTGTAGGTAAAAACTAGTTATTATTATTATTATTATATAATATATATATAGACAATCTTTCGAAGTATGTTGGGATTCGTAAATATAGAATATTACTTATTAATATTACAGGGTGGTCATAAATTTTGGAATCATTATATATACATTTATATTAGTTGTACACTATATTTTCCATTGATTCCAGTCTTTATGACCATACTGTACTATATATATATATATACATATATATATATATATAATATATATATATATATACACAGATTAGGAATCTAAAAATTATAAATTTAGAAATTAAGAATTAAAACAATAAATTTTCTTTAAAAAGTTCGTTTCATTTTCTTTAAAAATAAACAAAACCATAAAATCAACAACAACAACAATATAATCCAATGATTTATTTGAAATAATGCATGTGCAGACTATATACATGTAGGTAAAAGGTAACAGCCAGGGAGCTCATTTCCCCAACACGTGGATGTGAGTGTGCCCTAAAGGTCACCTTTAGCCCGAACACTAACAGAGTAAGTAGTTAACTCAGCCCAACCCAAGAGCCAGCAGACGGGAGCGAACCACAGCCTTACCGCTCAGAGTCCGCCTTCGTAACCACTGAGTGAGCCACCAGTCGCTCTACTATTTACACATGCATTTTAAAAATAGATAAATTATTTTAATTCAAATCTTAATAGAAAACAACTCAACTTATTGATGTTTTATAAACGTTTTAGGAACGTTTACGAAACGTTATTGACGTTTTATAAACGTTTTAGGAACGTTTACGAAACGTTAATGACGTTTTATAAACTTTTAGGAACGTTTACGAAACGTTAATGACGTTTTATAAACGTTTTAGGAACGTTTACGAAACGTTAATGACGTTTTATAAACGTTTTAGGAACGTTTACGAAACGTTAGTGACGTTTTATATACGTTTATGACATTTACTAAACGTTTTGCTGATGTTTTATAAACGTTTTATGGACATTTGCTAAACGTTATTTATGTTTTATATATGTTTATGATATTTACCAAACGTTTTGTTAACATTTTATAAACGTTTCTATTAACGTCTACTAAACGTTATTGATGCTTTGCAAACGTTTTATTAACGTTTTATAAACGTTTATAACGTTCATTAAACGTGACTCGAATTGAACTAAATGAAAATAAAGTTCCGTTTCAAGTTTTTCATTTCAAATATTTTGCATTGAAAAATCTGGCAAAAAATCATCGTCCAGATGAATCTTCGAGCATGAATTTGGGCGCAGTAAATACATTTTTTTTTTTTTCTTTTTAGCGAAGCTTCAAGCTTGAGGAAGTGAAAACCTAATTAATCTTCTATAAAATGAACCGGTTCCGCACACTCTTGAATCAGTGGTGCTCATAAGTATTCGTACGGAGAAATATTTCGGTGATATTCGTCCTTATCTTTTGTATCATGCATTAGAATAGTTATGAAAAGTTTACCTTTCATTTGGAAAAATTTAACAAATAAAAAAACTTACTTTAACTGCAATAATATATAATGTAAAACATCAAGTATTTTTAGGAAAATAAAAAAGTTAAAATGCCAAAGTTTTCGTACATTTATTTACAAAATTATTTAATACTTTATGTGTTCACCTTTTGCTTGAATGACTTCAATGATTCGTTTGGGTATTTTTCAACAAAGTTTTAACATCTCTCATTAGAAATTTTAGTCCATTGTTCTAAAGAAAATTGCTGCAATTCATTCAGATTTGAAGGGTTTCTCTCGCGGACACCTTTTTTCAAATTAAACCATAAATTCTCGATTAAATTGAGATCTGGGCTTTGGGTGGACCACTCGAGAAGTTTGAAATTCTTTTGTTGTAACCATTTCATGGTACTCTTACTTTTGTATTTTGGATCATTAACTTGTTGCAGCACCCAATTGCGACTCATTCGCAACTCCCGAATTGAAAGCAATACATTCTCTTCTAAATTTTGCTGATATTTCTTCAAATTCAAGATTCCATTGATGACAACAAGTTTTTCTGGACCAGGAGCACTGAAGCCTCTACAAAAAGCAAACAACCACCACCATGTTTA
>JAJOZX010003762.1:437500-505000 GCA_023014485.1 Bathynomus jamesi | reverse complement strand
GTAATTTCTCTCTCCTTATTAAATATTATTTGCTTGGGGTGTAGGCCCAAGCTGGTGACCCTAATTATTCATTTCAATTTTATTCAACAACTATAGTAAGCCTACTTTCATAGCACATCAAATCGGTACTTTGTAGGCCACTATATATGTACAGGGTGGGCCGAAAGTCTGGATCCATAGGAAAATATTTATTTTAATACATAAATTACAACAAATGGTAAATACTTAAAATGAATATCAACTTTAACTCGTAAATGCGTATCCGTGATACTGTACAGTAGTTCGTACTCCAGTATAAATACTCAAATACTTTTTATTTCAGCCCAGAAATGGCTTCGAATCTAACAACAGAAGACCGGGTAGAACTTGTGCTCATGTACGCAAGACAGGGCGCTACACACAGAGAAGTTGCTACCGAATTCAATAGAAATCATCCTGATAAGCATCCAGTAACACATGCGACTGTTGGCAAGTTGTTTAAACGTTTCAAAGAAACAGGAAGTGTACATGATCGACGGCGTTCTGGTCGTCCAAAAACTGCAACTGATGAAAATACCTCTGCAATGGTATGTGAAACTTTAACGAATAGTCCAGTAAAGTCAACAAGAAGATTATCAAATGAAACACGCATCTCGAGAACGTCAATTCGAAGAATTATTAAAAATCATAAATTCCATCCCTAAGTGTCTCGATGTCAGAGGCCGCCAATTTGAGCATTTGTTATAATTTCTTGTTTATACTGGAGTACGAACCACTGTACAGTATCACGGATACGCATTTACGAGTTAAAGTTGATATTCATTTTAAGTATTTACCATTTGTTGTAATTTATGTATTAAAATAAATATTTTCCTATGGATCCAGACTTTCGGCCCACCCTGTATACAGGGTGTTTCAGGAGGAAAGGTCAATACTTCGGGAAGTGATAGTATCGGTCATTGTGAGAAAAAAAGTTCATATGAACCTAGTCTAATTCTGAATGGTTACGGAGATAGAGCTGTTTGAATCTACAAATACAAAAGCATTGTTAATGGTAATCAAGAAAGAGAAACCAATTACTGTTTCTAACATGTAATGTTTAAACATTGGCAATGTGTTGAAAACCCTGGTAAACACTCTTCGATCCGGAATTCTGCGGTTCGGAAACCGTCGACGGTATTCTGCAACAGCAGCTGTTGCACTTCCATCGCAAAAACCGTAGGCATACCACCATATCTGCATATTCGGCATGTGTGAAGGTGTGTGGCATTCTTAACACTGCTTCAAACATCAAACAATGTCACTCACAACAGTCAGCTGTCGATTGGCTTATGTTACATGCTTACATTACAGCTTACATGGTTCAAGGTTTAGGGGAGGGAAGGGGAGGAAGAGCTGCGCGCGCATCAGATTCAAACAGTTCTATCTTCGTAACCATTCAGAATTAGACACATGTTCATATGAACTTTTTTTCTCACAATGACCGATGCTATCACCTCCCGAAGTATTGACCTTTCCTCCTGAAACACCCTGTATATCATTGACTGTATGCGAAACAAAGAATTACGGGGAATGAGAAGAGTTGTGATTGGTTAATACTGACCAGTAACGATTGGCTTTTCAAACATGTTCGGCCCTAAGATGTCCTTCATCTAATATAGAAACTGTTCTTCTCATTACGCCATTTGGAGTTATCTTATTTAGGGACCTATAGCCTTTTGGAATAGTAAGTAATCACCATTCAGGAGGGCCAGAAACTGGTACCACAGCGCTCAGGCCAACTAATTCCTGTAACTCCTGTATTACTGTTACCAGTATTATCGGAGTTCGAACCTCCGATCTCACTTTCTTCACTTTATTTATAGGAAAACGGTGTTACCCACTGAGCTTAGGACGCTGGTTAGTTCAGAGGGTAACACCTTTTCCCTATGAAGACATTGAGGACGGGAATTTGACCCAGGAGTGTGTTCGTAAATAATAATCGACGAATGAGCGCAGTGGGCTGCCTTTGTCTGGCCTGATCAGTGTGCCAGACTCTGGCCCCTCGTCACTAATACCCGCGTAGTCGAAGAAACATTCTAACAGTTTATTGACACTCTAAAAACTAACAACGTGACCTAACCTAACCTACCGTAATCTAACCCAAAATAGTTGGTTAAATGTCACATCAAGAGATGATATTAGCCTAACTTTATCTGAAAGATTTAGTATTTACAGAAGGTTGCCAAAAGTAAATAGACACCTTTGGTTTTTCAGTAGTTTTTTTACTTGATAATAAAAGTCAATTAAATAATAACAGATTTATTGAATCAATATATTTAGAATAGTGTTTCTGTCCCCTTTCCATTATGTAAAGCTGATACACACGTTGTGACAGTCCATTGATGAGTTTTGCCATTTGTTCTTGACAGAGCTGGGCAGTATTTAAATACATTTGTATTTAAATACGTATTTAAATACATTTGTGTATTTAGAACTGTATTTATAAATACATTGTTTTTCATGTATTTAAATATTGTATTTAAATACTTTAATGAGTATTTAAATACAATGTATTTAAATACTCAAAATATAAAAATGTAAATACTTTTACTGGTTTAATACACGTTCTGTACTAGCACAGTACGACGCGTCGACAGTGTAGTACAGCATGGTTCATGTTTCAACTTGTCAGTTCAATCAGTTGTGTGCCACTCTTAGTCGAAAGCGGTTGCTTTCTTTATCGTGTGCGTGTCATGGCTTCAACAGCAAATTTGTATGTATTTAAAATGTATTTACAAATGTATTTAAATACAATTGATGTATTTTGTATTTAGTATCTAAATACATTCGTAAAATGTATTTAGTATTTAGTATTTAACTACATTTCTCCCATGTATTTAGTATTTAGTATTTAACTACATTTCTCCCATGTATTTAGTATTTAGTATTTAAATACATTCATGTATTTATTGCCCATCTCTGGTTCTTGAGGACAAGCATCATCGCGGTGTCTATTTACTTTTATCAACCCTGTTTACTGTTTTTCTTTTCGTTACGGTTTTATTAAATGAAAAGGTAAAATGTATCTCAAATAAATTTTTGTCGAACCCGGGGTCAAAATAACTCTGAATCCGTCGTTCAAACCATCATAAGGTTATCTAGATATAGAAGATAAGATAAGATTGGAAAAATTGTTGAGGAAAATACCTACATACACTCAAATCTACCCATTTATTATCTTAGAT
Source organism: Bathynomus jamesi (assembly GCA_023014485.1). Taxonomy (NCBI): domain Eukaryota; kingdom Metazoa; phylum Arthropoda; class Malacostraca; order Isopoda; family Cirolanidae; genus Bathynomus; species Bathynomus jamesi. The sequence goes on along the minus strand of JAJOZX010003762.1, from coordinate 501,794 downwards.
AACAATTCTTTTTAACACCGAAATTCTAAATACGAAATGTTTTAATCTATTGCATATTTTATAAGTGTAAATTTTATTATTCCGAGAGAAATACTCGTATTTTGTACGTTAGTTTAACTATTAACACTAATGTTTAAAATACTAATATAACACCAATACAGTACTTACGAGTGTAATTAGTTAAAATTTACCACATAGATTTTAGTGAAAATAAGTTTTATTAACTTAATTTTAACTGCATTTGGCTCAAAATTTAAACAAAAATTAAAAACTAAATTAAAATTCGAACTCATTTGACTCAACAGTTAATTAATTCTGAGATAAATTAAAACTTTGCACTGAGACTGGAATTTCTTTCATCAAAACTGAAAATTCTTCATTCTACAAGTTCCGTCCCAGGAACGAGAATTTTCCCTTTTTATAATGTAATTTTTTTTCTCTCCTTGCAATGGCGGAACCATTTACGTTCATCATGAGGGAAGATTTACATCGAAATATTATGAATTTAGTTTTGAGATTTGCAGATTTTTGATAAATGTATCTATACTGTAAATGCGAGTTACGCAATAATCTAATTCACTTAATGGTAAATGGATATAGTTACATAAATATACTATTTTTCGAGTAGGCCTATACAGTAGGTTCTAAATTTACGCTTCTTTGTCCTCAAACCTTATGTCGTTAGGGGTAACTAAGCATATGCATTATATGTACGTGAGTATAGTTTTTTTGCGACCGGTAACCGGTTAACACTTTAGATGACAAACCTCATTTTCGTCAGAATGAACAATTCAGGCGTAAGCGAAAATCAGAATAACCAGGATATATATGTTACAGGGAAACTGTGTAACTAGGGATTTCATGTAAGGTTAACCTCGTTAACCTCGTTGCTGTTCCGTGCGTTGGTCTCTCTTCACACGAAGGTCAAGCTGGTGGCCCCGCCTCTAGGTCTGCCTTGGTGGAGGGGCGAGCGTCTTTCTTGCGCTCTTCACTGTACATAGGCAGGTACACTCGGTTCATCTGATACCTTCCTGAGCCAGGCATCTAGTCTTCTCTTGAAGACTTCAACTTTAACCCCTGTAACGTTTCTGAGGTCCTTTGGAAGCTGGTTAAAAAGTCTTGGCCCCCTGACAACCAAGCTATTTTCCTTCAGTGATAAGGCGGTCCCTTGTCGGGCCTTTAATTTGGGAACACTACACATTCTGCCTTTCCTATTTTCCAGTGTTGTTTGAATGGTAATTGGGTTTAGTTTGAGGTTTGGTACCAATTTTTCGATCATTTTCCACATGTAGATTATGGTGTACCTCTATTTCTTCTTTCCAGGGAGTACGGATTTAGTTTACGTAGTCTTTCCCAGTAGTTGAGTTCTTTGCAGCCATCAATCTTGGTTGTGAAATGTCTCTGCGTTTCTTCTAGTTATTAGTTTCTTCCTTTTTATATGGGGACGTCAAAACTAAGCAGTATTCAAGTTTTGGTATGATCAGTGTTTTTAGCAGGGGAATCATTATTGTCCTGTCCCTTCTTTTGAACGTTCTTAGTACCTGTCCCGCGACTCCTTTTGCTTTTTTTATCGCTATCTGATTTTGTGTTTCGAATTTGGCATCATCGGTCATTATTACCTCCAGATCGATCGCTTTCGTGCTTCTCTGAATTTCCTGTCCATTTGGAGCATAATATGCAGTCTGTTTAAGTTCCTCTTTTCTACCATATCTCAAGAGCTGAAATTTCTCGGTGTTAAATGTCATGTTGTCTTCTGACCATCTGTATATTTTGTTCGTGTCCCTCTGCAAGGCCTCCACTTCATTTACATCGCTGATTTTTCTGCTGATCTTTGTATCGTCTGCGAAGGATGTTACTATACTGTTGCTGTTTACTCCACTGTCTAGGTCTGTTAGCATGATAATGAACAGGAGTGGAGCCAGTACTGTCCCTTGTGGGGACATTAGATGTGATAGGCATGATCTACCTGATCGGAATCCGTGCTGATTTTCGTTGAATCTTTCCAGTGCATCCAAGAATCGTAGATTTTCTCTCTAACTATTCTTTCAAATACTGTACTTTGGTGAGGTGGGACGTCAATGACACTGTTCTATAGTTCTTTGCTTCAGATCTATCCCCTCCTTTATATATAGGGACAATGTTTGCTCTTTTCAAGATGCTTGTATTTTCCCAGTGTCTAGGGATCTTCTCCATATCCATTTGTCTGGACCTGCAGCTAAATGTGGTTTCATTTGTCCTATAGCTCTGACTACATCTTCTGGGGTAAAATCAAAGTCTGTTATACACTCTCCTTGCAATTTCTCTTCAAAGAATGCATCTATGTCAGGTATCGCTTTGTCACTTTTTTGGGGTACTGAAAACTGATTCATACTGGGCTCTCAAGGTTTCAGATATTTCTTTTGGATCGTCGGTTAGTTCATTATTTCTCTTCCTTAAGAGAAGTATTTTGGATTTTCCTTTATTGCTTCTACCGCCTTTTCCTCTTCCCTCTCTGTATGGTCTTTAATCAGGGCTTGTATTTCCCTATTGATACCCTCCAGTTTTGTTTGTATTACTTTCCGGTATTATCTCCGCAGTTGGCTAAATTCGTCTCCACTCTCTTTCTTTTGCGGATATTTCTTTCTTTTGCCTCTCTAGCCAGCTTCTCTTTCCTTTTGGCTGTGATTTCGGAGCATATATTTGTAAAATTCTCAGCGTTTTTTCTCCCAAGGTTGTTAGAATTTCTTCAGTTGTTTTATTCTCTAAAACGGTTCTCCACTCTATTTGGGCCATGTGCGATCTGATTGCTTCCCAATTTATAGTCTTGGAGTTTAAGTTAAAGGTCCCAAATTTGCTTCTTTCCTCAATATGTGTATTGTCTTTTAATGTTGTCGTCATATTTGTTGATATTTCGATTAAGTTTGGTCTGAGATAATGATTGGGGTTATTTTTATATCAGCAATCAAGTTCGTGTTATTCGTGAATACCAGATCTAGGCAGTTATTTTTTCCGGTATTTTCTGTTATCTCCTGTGTCAGCATAAACTCATTTGTGAGAGCCGTCAACATTTTTGCTTGCTCCTGGTCTTCTCTTGTGCCCCCTTTGTCCTGGTGTATATATATATTCCTATCCACCTTTTTGTATTTTATAAATGGGAAGTTAAAGTCTCCGCAGATCATTATATTGGGGGAAGAGGGTTTATGGCCTTTATTAGCTTTCTGATGTCATCAATGGCCTCCGAGAATGTTTCGGTTTGGGTGTTTGGAGCTCTATAGTTAAGTCGTGATATTTCCGTTAAACCTACAGGAAAATTACTGGCAACCCGGTTAGGTTAACTGAATGTCTGGTTAGGTCAACTGTACGCCCTTGACGATTGGTTAGGTTAAGTCGTGATATTTTCGTTAGTTTAATGAAAATATCTACTTATTTTCGTTAGTTTAACGAAAATATCACGACATAACCTAACCAATCGTAAAGGCTGTACAGTTGACCTAACCGGGCATCCAATTAACTCAACCGGGCATTCAATAATTTTCCGGTAGGTTTCGATTAATTTTAAGCAACTTTTACCTAATAATTATAATTCTGTTATATGCGCTATAGGAATATAGCATATTGGCGCTATAGCAAATTTGGTGGGGAGATAGCATATTAGCGCAATAGCAAATTTGGTGGGGAGATAGCATATTGGCGCTATAGCAAATCTGTAGCAGTCCGCAAAACCGAAAAGATCCGTAATGGACTCTTGGCACACCTCAAAGTGAAATTCTTCTTGTCGGGCTAAAGAACCTTTGGTCATTCCTTTGTAACTCTACCACTTTACCACTACCACTACGACACTTACTGGTACACGATTTCGTTTTTTGGAGTAGTTTCAACGTGGTCTTGACCACACATTTAAGTTTTACCGCAATAACAACCTGGGTGGAATCTTGGGAGGCAAGATTAGTTTCCTTGTTTATTGTATTTTATATTAATTTAAACTTATTATCTTTAACTGAAAAAAAGTTAATGAGTTTATATATAATATATATATATATATATATATATATGTATGTTGTGTGTGTGTGTGTGTGTGTGTGTGTGTGTGTGTGTGTGTGTAGCCTTTTCCATGTCTAAAAAAAAGAATCAAATCAATGAAAACAAAACTTTTTTAGGTTTATTTCTCAATTTTTATCGCAGTTATTATGTCTCTATAGAAAGGAGGAACTACAGGGTGTTCAAAAAGAAATTGAACCTGAAACAGAAAGAAAAGGGGGGTTAGATTACAATCATATATGTATTCTCCAATGGGTTGCGTTTCTTTTTTGAACACCCTATATAACGAACACTTGGACCCTCAAAAACACGCATAGATTCCTTACGCACATTTATTTAGACGAAGAAATAAGAAATAGTTGTGATAAAGATACGCAAATGAACGAAACGAACTGCGTAACTCTTTGTGTTTATCCTTTGCGCACTTCACGAAATGCAAAAGTATTTTGTGAAAAGCGATACAGAGTCAAAATTTCGGGAAATACTCGAAATTAACAAGTCTGTATTAAACATCTGTTCTTATTTACATGATGTAACTGGACCGTATTCAGAGCATGAGAAAGGGTGGGTGAGGTGGGGGATTACAGTATTGGACAAAATGTACACGGCAAAGCTGCGCGCCCTGCTAGGGGGTCTGGGGACATACCCCCAGAAAACTTTTAATCTTATTGCCCAAAACAGTTGTTTTTAATTATTATTAGTCTAAATATTTATTCACTCCCGTCCAACAATACTGTTTTGCTACCCCGTAAATGATTATCACAACAATGTGGGGACTGCATCAATTTAGCGAATGCACATTGAGCGAGTGCACTTTGAGCGAAGGAAATTGAGCGAGTTCAAATTGAGCGACTTGACGCATTGAGCGATTAGGCTAACTGAGCGAGTACAAATTGAGCGAGTGCAAATTGAGAGCAAACTGACGCAAAAATAATAAACATTCACTTTGTAAAAAATATTTATTTAAAACAGATATATTTAATTAAACTGTATATTTATTCAAAACAGATTTAAAAATATAATAAGTTAAGCAGTGAATTATATTGTAATTCCAAACTGTAGGAAACATTACGCAGAAAGTCGAGAATATTTTCATCATCATCTTCGATCAGACGTTGTAAGCGAACCTTTACCCGTTCGTATTTCTTTCCCTGACTTCCTGCTTTTCACCTGAGGAAAGATCGTCCTCATAGCTTGTTGAGCTATGGAATGTTAAACATTATTTGCTGTATTATTTAGGTCTCGGGGGTACGGGGGGCAGAGCCCCCGTAGAGCTCCCCGCTGCGGACTTTTGAATGAAAAAACTTTTTTGTCTGCAAACTACGATATCGATCGCGAGCTTAGTATTACCCTGCGATCGCTCCGCAGCAATAACATGGCCGACTGGAAATCATTTATACATTTAATTTGCCATTTAAAAAACCTTCACTTGGATATCCGGATAGCGTAGTAGCCATTTAAACAGCATTTAACTTGTTTGTCTTGCTATAAATACACGGCCACGGAACGACTGACTGGGTTGGCTCTAATGCACATCCATCATGACATCGCCATTGATGTCGAGACCATTATCAGCATGTTTGCAAAACGCCACCCAAGACGAATGACCATGGAAACGTGTTGGATGACGGACTCCTGACTACTACTCATTCTGTATTAAGCTCAGGAGAAGAGGAGCCTTTTCTCTCACTATAAGACTGATATGACATTACATGACCATGAAGCGTAAAGTCAGATGCAATAAACAGATGCCAATTCATGATGCTGAGGCTATTGTACTATTTTAATGACATAATCAAAGGGCCCAACCCGGTCACAAGGATTACAGTTTAGAAATCAAATATATAATCTATATATAATATTTTTCTGAGACAACCAGGAGGGGAGGGGTTACAGACACCCGATAACCCCCCCTCCCATATGGATACGGCCGTGCGTAATTCGCATTTCTATGAAGTAACTGTTCTGACATTACCTATAAAATCATTATTATCCAGAAACGAGGGAAATGAATATTAACCAAAGCTGATGTGTGTGCTCAAACGGGCGTAATCTCAAAAGAGATAGAAACATCAATGATCAAAGATATGAAAATGGCGTATTTCATATTAATTTATACAAATGCATACATATTCGTATAAATTAATAATGAAGTTATTAATTCACATTCGGTTAATTATTACATTTGTAACTTATCAAGACATTCGCTCCTTGAATAGTAGAATAGTATAGTATTACTAGAATAGTATAATAGTTTTGCTAGTAACAGAAGATCTAGAATAACCTTGGTGAAGATTGTATTAAGATTTATTCACATCACTGAAACTCTTATAAAACGTTTGAATATATATATATATATATATATATATATATATATAGTGAGAGAGAGAGAGAGAGAGAGAGAGAGAGAGAGAGAGATTCTATGTTCCGTTTTAGTAACATTTGAAATGTATAATTCATCGCACATTCATTAGGAATTTGGTTGGACCTTTCGGGTGAAACGTACAGAGGGTTGACAAAAGTAAATAGACACCTTTTTTTTTCCATAGTTTTTGACTTGATAATAAAAGTGAATAAATAATAACGGATTTATTGAATGAATATATTTAGAATCGTGTTGCTTTTCCCTTTCCATTACTACGTAAAGCTGACACACACGTTCTGTTCCATTGATGAGCTTTGCCATTTGTTCTTGACGACAATCATCATGGTGTCTATTTACTTTTGTCAAACCTTTGTATAACAAAATGCTAATGCATCAAGCGTTTTAGGGGGTCGGGGAACGTCTCTCTTTAGATTAGTCTTCAACCCCCAAAAATCTATTTTTAATAAGGGGGTCACCCCGCTCTATACTCGATTTAAACCGTGTTCTGACTGGCCAATAGAGATTACGCGAAGCGTCATGTGAGGAATCCATTACGCAACCCAGCGTCATTTTCATATCACCAATTACTGCAAATTTAAGTTAAATTATAGATTACATTATCTATTTCTACCTTGGTAAGCACGCAATTTAGTGAGTTATATTGTACGTTTCTATACTGTGCCCCTCATTATCATATATGTTGTTCTTGGTCATTCAATTTAATTTGTTTGATTTACGATTTACGTTCTAGAAAGTTACGTCTGCCATTTACTTTGTTAATAGTATCGTTTTATACTGTAGTAAATCTAGGCTTATGATATTTAGAAGTGAATCACACAAGATATGAATTCATACAAGATGTAATTCAATAAAAGTAAGTTGATTATGACAGATTTCGCTCTGTTTTTTTATCTTCTTTTACACTTTGTAGAATTTCAATCCTGAATTTTTGTTAATGGTGTAACGTTAAATTTGGATGGGTTTTTTACCCCACTACTTTTTGCCTTTCTTCCGAAGTTAAACCTTAGTTCTAGAGAAGTTTTTGGCATTGGGTATGTTACAGCCAAGCACTAAGCGCAAGATTGTGATGCTGTGGCGTAATATTTTTCTCACCAACTCGCCCAGCGTTATCTTGGTACGACTGTCTTGATTTTTTAACTGTTACTCTTGCCACTGATACTGTTTGTGTCAATGCCAGTTCCTTATTCCATATCTTTCTTATCTCATACTTCAGACGTTAGTGTTTTAAGTATTTTTCCCTTCCATAACTTGCCAATACAGGCATACCAACCTCAGTGATTTATTTTATGAAAACACACCAAAATGTATAACTATACAGGGTGTTTCAGGAGGAAAGGTCAATACTTCGGGAGGTGATAGTATCGGTCATTGTGAGAAAAAAAGTTCATATGAACAATTGAACATGTGTCTAATTCTGAATGGTTACGGAGATAGAGCTGTTTGAATCTACAAATACAAAAGCAGTGTTAATGGTAATCAAGAAAGAGAAACCAATTACTGTTTCTAACATTTAATGTTTAAACATTGGCATTTTGAATGGTATCAGATACAGAAATGACAAATTTGTTATGGTTTACAATACGTTTTTGAAAATCCCACCGTCAACCTCAATGCACTTTGCAACTCGTGTGCGAAGATCGCGTGTTGTTCGTCGGAGTTGATCTTGACGTTCCTTTATGCGGGCAGCAGCATCCAAAATGCGCGCGAGCAATTCGTTTCGTGTATCCACCTTTCTTTTGTAAACTTGACTTTTCATCCACCCCCACAAACAATAGTCTAACGGAGAGAGGAGGTCTGGAGACTTTGGTGGCCATTGAATGGGACCACCGCGGCCGATCCATCGACCAGGGAAAGTTTGATTTAGGTATTGCATCACCAGACGGGTAGAATGTTGAGGAGCTCAGTCAATTTAGGCCTGTTCAAAAATCAACTTTTTCTTATTTTCATAGGTTTCTGTACATTTTCCCATGCTTTTTGACCTGCAAAAGCCGGAAATCACAACTATTTTGACCTAGGATGTTGGGAAGCATTGCCGCATGGAGCTTTAAATTTTCTGCCTTGAAATCGGCCAAAGCGCCAATTCCGGGTCCCTTGAATTATGTTTTGCACTTTAACTTTTGATCTAAACAAGATAGAGCAACAAATTAGGTATCAAATGAAAGAGCATAAAATTAATAAATAATAATAATAATAATAATAATAATAATAATAATAATAATTAATAATAATAATAATAATAATAATTATCTATCATTTTTCAGGAAACAACAGAAACTCAATCAGAATCTAGAAAACCATCTACAAGTTACAACTTCACAATGGCATTAAGCAAGGAGCTGAGGGAGCTCCGTGGGCGCACAGTTGATATCTCAGAACCTCCACGTACTGTCCACAGGCAGGTGTCAACTGGGCCATCTACCAGATATCTCACTGAAACTTTCCTGGTTGGATACCCTTCAGCTTTTATCAGTGGTTCCCAGCTTCCCACCAACAGACAGGCGTTCCAGTATTTCCTTAATCTTCAGAATTTACCGGAAAATGCAGGGAGGCCCATGGTTCAAGACCTTGCATATGAAACAGTTGAATCTATCATCCATTCTGGCAGATGGCTAGGATCAAGACAATGACCAAGTACAACGCAATGAAGCTCTTCATGAAACTACATGAGAAACATCGTGCTCTGGTGAAAAGCAAAGGAAGAGCAAGTAACCCTGGAGGAAAAAGAGGAGCATTTGTGCTGGAATTAGACAGCCTGTTCGATATAGGAGCTCCAGATGCAATCCAGGAAATACAGAACAACAGACTGTTATCCAGAGAGAAGAAAGATGAGGATATCAGGTTCTACGAAGACCAAAGACTGAGAGGAAAGGTCATATGTCTGGTCATGACAAGATTTTTGAGACAAGATCCCTGCAGCAAGCAGCGAGGAATGAAAGACTGCAGCATAGACAAGAACAAGATAAAACTAATTACTTTGAACGTTACAAAAAGTTTTAAGTTTTACTCCATTGCGATATTTAGCATGTACTTAACAATTACTGTCTTAACATGTTGTACTATTTTACAGCTGCAGCAGAACAAGAGGCAGTTGTTCATGTGGATGACATTACCTGGGGTGACTCAACTGACAACGACGCTAACACAGAGGACATGGATTACCATCAGCCTCGTCCTGGATGTTCTCACCATCAAGACACTGTGACTAGTGTGACTTTGACGTTTCCAAGGAAGGTCATGGAATGTGATGTCATCTGCAATACAGCTGATCGTCTTGGTTTATCAGACAATCAAGTTACTGCCATGGTTTCTGCCACCTTGAAAGCTGGAGGGGCTGATCTGGATAACTTCGTCATCTCAACCTCAACAACACGTCGCAACAGAATGCTGTCCAGGTATAATATCAGCCAGAGTCACATGTCCAAGTTTTGTGAAAACCCCCCACAGTACGCTGCCTTACACTGGGATGGAAATTTGCTCAAAGATGTCTTGGGCAGTGAACCTGGAAGTACCTCAGAGACTTTAGCTGTGCTAGTGTCTGGTCCACCTTCATACACTGAAGGAAAGTTATTGGGAGTACCTGTCATCGACAATTCTTCTGGCACAGCTCAGGCTGAGGCTTCAATGGATTTACTGGAGACATGGGAACTTACGGATAATGTTACTGCCCTTGTTTTTGACACTACATCCAGTAACAGTGGAGTTTACAGAGGAGCTGCCAAACTGCTAGAGAAAATGCTGAACAAAAAGGTGTTTTATCTGGCCTGTCGACATCACATCCTGGAAATCCTAGTAGGAGCAGTTTGGGAGAAGCTGTTTGGGAAGGTGAAGGGGCCAGATAATCCCTGGTTTGAGCATCTGAAGGATGTTTGGACGGACTTGTCCAAGGAAAACCCAAAGATGCTGGCTATCAACAGCAAATGGCCGAAGGAAAAGAAGAAGAACAGTGAAGAAATACTCCAAGACATTCTAACAGCAGAAAGGCTTCCAAGAGCCGACTACAGGGAAATGGCTGAACTGACAGTCATTGTTCTTGGAGGAACGCCTCCTCGAGGTATTCACTGGAGTCGACCAGGCGCCATTCATCAGGCCAGATGGATGGCCAGAAACCTGTACTCCATGAAAATGCTGATGTTTGCAGATCAACTTGAGTACGACGAAGACACTGTATCAAAGCTGGAAAGACTCAACACCTTCCTTGCGCTGTTCTACACTCCTGTATGGATGATGTCAATGTCTGCTGCAGATGCTCTCGTGAATGATCTAAGTCTAATCCAGGACATGTTGAAGTACAAGAAAACTGACCCAGAGCTTGCTGATGCAGTACTTAATAAGATGGAAAACCACAAATGGTACCTGACGCAGGAAGTCGTGCCATTTGCCCTGTTCAGCAGTAGATTGAGTGACACATTGAAGCACGACATTGCTGCCCAGTTACATGCCACTGAGAAGCCAGACAGCTTCAGAACAGGAAAGCCTCTATTCCAGAGAGTCACAGCTAAGACCACCCTGGTCGATCTCATTGGCCCAGAATCACATTTCCTGCTGGACACACTGAACATTGGATCCGAGTGGCTTCTGGAACCTGTCACGTCTTGGCCACAGAATGAGGACTACAGAAAAGCGTTGGACTATGTTAAGAATCTGAAAGCGGTGAATGACATTGCTGAACGTGGTGTCAAGATGATGAGCGACTTTGCAAATGTCATAACAACAGATGCCAAGCAAAGGGACTATCTCCTTCAAGCTGTGGAGTTCAACAGACGCCGCTTTGACAGCTTCAAGAAACAAACTCTCAACAACTGACTGTGTAAATATCATTATGAAATTAATCATCATGTAATGCTTTCACTTCTTGATCGATTAGACTTGTGACAAAATGTTAATCTCAAATTTGTGTCATGAATAAGGCGCCTTGTCTGCCTTGAGTGTGAGAAAACGAATTTTGTGATATTTCTGAAATCTTTGTATGTACCAATGTGCCATTTCTTGTTCCAAGACTATCATAATTGTATAAGTTAGAAAGAGGATTAAAAACACTTTAATTTGGTGCCTATTTTGTTGCTCTATCTTGTTTAGATAAAAAGTTATAGTGCAAAACATGATTCAAGGGACCCCGGAACTGGTGCTTTTGGCCGATTTCAAGGCAGAAAACTTAAAGCTCCATGCGGCAATGCTTCCCAACAACCTAGGTCAAAATGGTTGTGATTTTCGGCCTTTTCAGCAAAAAGCATGGGAAATAGTACAGAAACCTATGAAAATAAGAAAAAGTTGATTTTTGAACAGGGCTACTCCGTCATGCTAAAAGTACATACCAGCGCGTGTAGCCAAAGGAACATCCTCCAATAGTCCTGGCAATTCATTTTGCAGAAATTCTAGATAACTTTGTCCTGTAAGACGATTCTCTAAAGTAACAGGGCCAATCAGCTGATCTTCGATGATACCGCACCACACATTGGCGGAGAAGCGATGTTGAAAATTTGTTTCCACAGTGGCATTTGGATTTTTGTCTGACCACCGATGAGAGTTACGAGTGTTGTTGATACCGTCACGGGTAAAAGTAGCTTCATCGGTGAACAGTATTAATCGAAGCAATCGGCGATTAGCATTTACTCAATGACAAAATTCCAGTCGCATGGCAGCGTCTCCTGGTTGAAGGTGTTGTACACGCTGTACATGATATGGATGCAAGCCTTCCTCACGTAATGTTCGCCATACTCTTGTGTGTGGTACACCGAGACGTGTAGAAATTCTTCGTGAGCTAGTAGTAGGACTACGCTCTACCAACTGAAGAATGTTTTCCACTTCATCCACATCTTGTTGACCTTCACGTTCAGATGAAACATGAGCGCTGGGAAGTGTACCAATTCCACGCAATGTGTTGAAAACCCTGGTAAACACTCTTCGATCCGGAATTCTGCAGTTCGGAAACCGTCGACGGTATTCTGCAACAGCAGCTGTTGCACTTCCATCGCAAAAACCATAGACATACACCATATCTGCATATTCGGCATGTGTGAAGGTGTGTGGCATTCTTAACACTGCTTCAAACACCAAACAATGTCACTCACAATAGTTAGCTGTCGATTGGCTTATGTTACATGCTTACATTACAGCTTACATGGTTCAAGGTTATAGGGGAGGGAAGGGGGGAGGAAGAGCTGCGCGCGCATCAGATTCAAACAGCTCTACTGTATCTCCGTAATCATTCAGAATTAGACACATGTTCATATGAACTTTTTTTCTCACAATGACCGATACTATCACCTCCCGAAGTATTGACCTTTCCTTCTGAAACACCCTGTATAACTAGAACGTTCTTAGTAGGTTTATTGTAGACAACTAGTCGACCAGAGAAGTACTCCAGGAGTAACGTTAGTTAGGAGACAGGGTGTGCTAGAACTCCCGTTTCTCCTGTCACTCTCCTCCTTAGCTGATCTTTTTCCGTATCTCAGCTACCCTGGAAACAGTCCAGCATGGTCTCAAACACGCACTTCTCCCTTTATTCATATATACATCTTATACACTATACAATCTTTTCAAAATTAAAAAACAACTTGATTTCTTCGCTTTTCTCCTCCTTATATTTGCGGGGGGGAAGGGATATGCATATTTTCGGGCGCTTGCTCTTAGCCCCTCCTTTCTGCATAAAAAAAAGAGAATGGATTCTAGAAGAGGTGAGGTGAGGAAGATTTCGAACATTTTTCAATATGACTGACATCTGCAGTGTTTATAGACTGGTATTATGGTAATATATCCAACAAATATATGGGCAAATAAATGGGCAAGACCTAAAACCCCAAAACTGAATTTAGGAGGTCAAAAATTGAATTTGAAGAAGTACATTAAGATAATGAAGGCGATATGATTTTTTTTATATACATCATTTTACCATGCAAAGACTGGCACAGCGCTCATGCCACCCTAATATGACCTATTGCGTTAACTTCTGAATTATTATTACAAGCACCATCGGGGGTCGAACCCCCAACCTCAGTCTTCACTTCGCTTGTAGAAAAATGGTGTCACCACTGTGCTACGGTCGCTGACTCTTTTAATCCAAGATTCATATCTCAAAAAAAATGTGATCACAATTTTTTTCCATTTTTCATTTAATTTTTTTAATTAAATTTTTAAAAAAATGACATACCCACATTTACCCTAATTTGGGGGATAAAGAGAGATCCCTAAGAACAGAAAATATCTGGCACGTAGAACCCATATACAAACTTTCAGATGATCATGAATTTTTATGTGTGCCATATTCAAAAAGAGATCTTTTTTTGGGAGGGGAGGGGGCGTTTTTGAGACTTTTGAAGGAAGGAATAATTATTTTTGGAATAAATGATAATGATGTCATAAAGAAAAGAAGCATATACGTAGCTGTTTTGGTGTAGTTAATGATTATATGGGAGGACAAAAAGGTTCTCAACACCCTCCCACCAAATAAATCGAGGGTGGGGGCAATGTCCCGCAATGCGGTTCAACCAAATTCAGTAGATTTATACCTTTTCTAGGCCATGAATAAAAATACATTTGTTCCTAACGCTTTTGTGTAGATTAAATATAACGATAATGTATGTATTTAGTAGTGATGTACCGATTCCAAAATTTAGCCTCTGCCGATGCCGACTCTTTGCCTATATTTTAAAAAATCAATTATCTTCATAAATTTTACTAATCTAATGTGAAAACTTTCGCTTTTCATATTTTTACATTTTAAATTTGTTTAAATGCTTTTCCTTAGCTCACTCGCAATATACAGTACCAGAATTTGTTACTAATACACCGTAGCTAAAATGATGTTCAAAAGTTTTATTATTCAGTAAAATGATAAAATAATTTTATTTTAGTTTCATAAATTGAATACCAATATTTAAAGTAATTGTTTTTCTTTATTTTGAAGGTATTTCCTTTCTATCTTCGACAATGTAAACAACAACAAAATTTTTCATTAAAATTTCTAGTCTCTGGTGGCCAATTTGAATAAAAAAAATGAATATATAATTTGGGTTTATAAGTTGCTTAAAATATTTAAAAATAAAGATAACATAATAAGATGGTTTAAAATATAAATTATAAAGTACAACTTAATATAGAATTATTATTAATGTAGAGTAAATAATTACAATAATTTATAATATTTAGAGATTAGCTAGTCAAAGAAAATGTAAATTTATGGGCAACTTAACTTATTAAGTTTGGCTTTTTCGTGAATGTAAAATATTTTTATATAATTACACTTTGAAATGAGTATAAATTATACAAATAGTGTTTATAAATAGTGTTTTTTGACTGTTCAATTTTCTTTAAATATAGATTTTGTTTTGTAATAAAAATTTAAAATTTCAAAGAATCGGTTAGAGAATCGGCTAAATTTGGCCGATGCCGATGCCAAAAAATTACCGATTCTGCCGGTGACGATGCCGATTAATCGGTACACCACTAGTATTTAAGGTAATCATAAAAGGCCAGAACTGCAAGGGACGATCAAGTGCCTATATAAATTTTAGACCTTTTGTCTTTCACCCGATTTGAAAATAATTTACACGTTTTTTTGGTATTTCCCTTGCGAAATTATAGATTTTCTGATCAAACTAATTAAGAAGACAACTGAGACTGATTTTTACGATAAATTTTAGCTCAGAAATCTAGTGTCACTTGAAACACACGACAAAACTGGGGTATAGGGCGGTATAGGGAGTGTGGGTTTTCTTCAATTGCACACGTACTTTAATTTCCTGACTTCCGATCGGAAGACAGAAAAAGTTTTTGAACAGAATAAATAAAACAACAAATAACTCAGACCTCAACAATAATAAGGCTACGTCGTGGCCACGTCGCAGCACCGCTTTCGTCAGATCAGCAAAGGTAATCGGCGTTTGGGTCTCTTCGATAGTTGTATGGGTGACCATCCTCCGCGTCCAGATGATGTAGCGACCCGTGGCTCGGATCCCAAGTAAAGGCGTAGGTCCCACTCCATAATATGACCTTTACCGTTGCAAAAGAGGTTAACTATCCTTAAAACAACACTATCATCAATGACAATAGTTCCACCTTGAAAGTGTTAACTTCTCACTAATATTAACAAATAAAATATATTTTTATTATTTTATTTACTCGTTATTTTCCATCATTTACTACTTATTTTCATCATGTTAAAAAACCATTTCGTTCATGAGTTAAAAAATTAACAATGATTTTATTTGTGCTTTAATATATTGAAAGTTCAACCTTTACTTGTAACTGTAAACTGTAAGTTAAGTTTAATAAATTTTTAGTTAACTGTAGGAGTGTAGGTTAACTTCAGTATATAAGAATCACCATAGCTATCGATTTTTAACATTGTTAATTTATTTTAAATTTCAATATATATATATATATATATATAATATATATATATATATATATATATATATATATATATATATATCGTAAAGAACGACGCTTTGTATAGGAGAATTATCCGCGCAAGATGAGAGCGAAAGATCTTTCGCTCTCATCTTGCGCGGGTAATTCTCCTATACAAAGCGTCGTTCTTTACGTTAATTATATTGCGTGTTTGCAGTTATAATGTATATATATATATATATATATATATATATATATATATATATGTGTGTGTGTGTGTGTTATATTATCTTTCTTCATTTCCAATTTATATTATTTCGTTAAAACCATATAAAGCACGAGGCTATAAAACTTGAAGTGCTTCACGACCGCTCCCCTATACATACAAGAAGATTATTTAATTATACTTAATTGACGTACTTCGTGTACTTAGATGCGAGTTTAAAGCAGAAAAAGGATTGGCTCTCCCGGATGCGCCGGGCTAAATTAAGGGTTTCAAATATTTTCATGACCATACATTTTGCATTTAGTAATTCTCGTGACTATATATCATGCGTGTGGGATTTCCTTCCAAACGGAAGTCACACGAGCTGAGGTATAACAAAGGCACCTCGTGCTTTGACGTCACCACCTCATGCGAATGACGCAGAGGATTTCCGTTTTTTCTAATATATAAGGAGGTGATCCACACCTTTAACGCAGATTCTTGCGCGCGGAGGTCAACGCAGATCTCCGGATAGGGCTAGACGCTCTATCCGTTACTACCTCCCTTCGAGGAGAAGCCGACAGACAACTTTCGATTAAGCAGTTCAGATTAAGCCTCGCGGTATGAAAGGCAGGAATTGCTCGTAAGAAATCTTGGATAAAATCTGACTAAGTCTAGTAAATAACTCTGATTTAAAGTCGAACAAGAAAGACGACTTCCACTTCTTGTTATTTCGAATATTAAGGCAATCTGATTCAGGCTCATTAAACGAAAAAAATTTCCAGGCATTTTCTTGTCCCCACCGGACCCGCACGACGCACTCGAAAATGAGGGCCCGGAGAATAATACATCGCGAAGATTCTTCAGGTCGAGTTCCGGAGTCTTATTTTCTGTTACACGGGAAGGAACCCAAAATAACGAAAGAAAAGTGTAACATATATATATATATATACACACACACACAGGGTGTTCGAAAAGTCCCGTCACCCCCTACAAAATGTACATATTGTAATTCCAATTTTATTTTTGTGTGATTAATTGTATTTATATGTGGTAGGTGTAATTTAAGAAACAAATCCCTAGCAACAATTACTTTAATTACAGTAAATACATTTACTAATTACAGTTTCTAATCAAGAATATCTGTGTGCGCACCATCATTTTCGTATCAAAGGATTATGTGCCTCCATGTGCGGTGTGAGAATCGACGCACCATTGCTGGAGTGATTGCACCAAATGCATCTCGAACAGCGTGTTTCAGGTTCCTCTGTTGTGCGGTAACGCACCTGGGATACGTTCTGCTTGACGAAACCCCATAACGAAATCTCATGCCGAGATCTTTTGTCATGTGATCTGTCATTGTGGACATGTAGACTTCAAGTTCTTGTGATCGTTTCCCAAGTGATTTTTTTCGGTGAACGAGCCACCAATGCAATCACACCTTCATATTGTTCCGCTCGCGTTGTTGGTCTTCCCGACCGTGGTCTGTCCTTGATGGAGCCAGTTTCAAACAGCTTTTTCTCCTAGCGTAATACCGTCTTGTTTGGTGGTGAAACCTTATTGAATCTTGTGTTGAAATCATTCTAGATATCATGCATCGGTTTGCCAGTATGTGACCTTTCATGAGCCTATGTGCTCGTCACTATCCTTTCCGCCAGAGTGTAAGGGAACTGGTCTGCCATTGTTCACACAACTCTAATACCTGGAAAAGGAAAAAAAGTGTCAATGAATCACTTATAAATTCAATTAATCGCACAAAAATAAAATTGGTATTACAATATGTACATTTTGTAGGAGGTGACGGGACTTTTCGAATACACTGTGTGTGTGTGTGTGTGGTGTACACACACACACACACACAGACACACACACACACACACAGAGGGTTGACAAAAGTAAATAGACACCATGATGATTGTCCTCAAGAACAATGGCAAAGTTCTATAGAATACCAGAACGTGTGTATCAGCTTTACATAATGGAAAGGGAAAAGCAACACAATTCTAAATATATATTGATTAAATAAATCTGTTATTATTTATTGACTTTTATTAATTACGAAACAAAAAACTACGAAAAAAAAGGTGTCTATTTACTTTTGTCAACCCTCTCTCTCTCTCTCTCTCTCTCTCTCTCTCTCTCTCTCTCTCCTCTCTCTCTCTCTCTCTCTCTCTATATATATATATATATATATATATATATATATGATGAATAAAACCACGAAGGAAAGGAAACACAAAATGGTGCTCAAGCGCTTTCGTCTAATGACATCCTCAGGAACACTGAAGTATATAAAAAGGTTAAGCCTATATATAGGTTACAGAAAGAAAAAAAGAAAAATAAATAACATACATACACACACACACACATATATATATATATATATACATACATATCTATATATACAAATACATACATACATACATATATATACAATACACAGAGAAGTAAAAATAATAAAAAATTAAAAATTAAAACCTTAAAGGATTACCAATGAGGCGTACAGATTGTAAGGAAAAATATCGATTTTTAGCACAAGATCAAATGGATTATAAAAATACAAATTTATACTGGGACTCTGCCGGGTTTTAACACAATGCTGCCTATGGTCAGGTTTCGATATATATATATAAAAAAAAAATAAAATAAAATGCAAATTAAAAGTTAATCGATTTTTAGCACAAGATCAAATGGATTATAAAAATACAAATTTATACTAGAACTCTGTCCGGGTTTTAACACATTTCTGCCTATGGTCAGGTTTCGATATATATAAAAAATAAAATGCAAATTAAAAGTTAATAAAGTAGAAGACAAGTTTACCAAAGATTTAATGTTTTACACTTCTTATCTAAGTCTGCTTTAAAGGAATTCAACATAACAGGATCGAGTTGAAAAGACCTTTGCTTATGTTGAAGTTATTTGAAAGTTGGATAATGGCAGACTCAAGAATATTTCTATTAACAATGTTGCTTGAATGGAATAAAACTGAAGCATTATTCCAATCAATACAGTAGGCTAACTCTGACAAATGGACAAAAAGGGCACTGGACACTGTCCTGTTCTAACGGAATATTGATGCTGTTTTATACGTGTGTGCAAATCCTTTCCCGTCTGACCTATGTAAAAGGAATCACATTGTTTACAACCAATTTTATAGATAATGCCTGAATTATTGGTAGGGCTATTTTTTACTATGATATTTTTCACAATATTGTTATATGAAAATACTACATTAATATCCAAAAGTTTAAGTACATTGGTAATCCTTTAAGGTTTTAATTTTTAATTTTTTATTATTTTTACTTCTCTGTGTATTGTATATATATGTATGTATGTATGTATTTGTATATATAGATATGTATGTATATATATATATATATATATATGTGTGTGTGTGTGTGTATGTATGTTATTTATTTTTCTTTTTTTTTCTTTCTGTAACCTATATATAGGCTTAACCTTTTTATATACTTCAGTGTTCCTGAGGATGTCATTAGACGAAAGCGCTTGAGCACCATTTTGTGTTTCCTTTCCTTCGTGGTTTTATTCATCATAAATATTTTTCACGTGTTACCTTCGTGAAATAATTTTCATATATATATATATATAGGTACAGGGTGGGCGGAAAGTAGCTCCCTAATTTAAATTACATATAAATTATGTATAAATTGTGATTGTATTGTTATATTGTTATGGTGTGTTCTCTAAAGTGGTACAATTGTAACGGTAATCTTTTTTCTCTAAAGTGTTCTCTTTGTGTTCTCTAAAGTGGTACAATTGTAACGTTCATTTTTTTTTTTCATTTCAGATTGAAGGGTAACATGGCTGAGCGTTTAACACTGCAGGAGCGTGCCCAGTTGGCGGCACGGTACGAAGTTTGGCAATCTGTCGTTCGAGTTCAAAGATGGTGGCGGGCCATTCACGGACCACGTGCCCAAGTGGACCCGAAAACAATCAAGAACTGCCACTCGAAGCTCATGACCACGGGGTCTGTGGCAGATGTTCGAAGATGTGGTCGCCCTTCGACATCCAGGGCCCAGGAGACGGTGCAGGCAGTTCAGGAAATGTTCGCACGGAGTCCACGAAAGTCAACTCGCCAGGCAGCTCGGGAAAGTGGACTCTCCCGCTACTCAGTGCGAACTGTGCTGAAGAAGGAGCTGAACTGGCGTGCGTGGAAGCCGCATTACTGCCAATCTCTCTCGGACGAGGACTGCGACATTCGCATGGAGTTCGGGGAAATCATGCTGGCTTGGCATGAAGACTGGCCCCATCTCTTCCGCAACATCCTCTGGAGCGACGAGGCGGTGTTCCACGTCGGAGGCTTTGTCAACCGCCACAATTGCCACTACCGGGCAGGAGAGGATCCCATGGTTACCGCTGAAAAACGGCAGAATCGGTTCAGTGTAACGGTGTGGTGTGGTATGACCTCAGATCAGGTTGTGGGCCCGTTCCTTCTGCGCAACACCATGAATGCTGAGCGGTACCTTGCTATGTTGCGAAACGAGGTCTGGCCGGTTGCCAGCACATGGGAGAACATCGACGATCTGATATTTATGCAAGATGGCGCCCCTCCGCACTTCGCTCTTGTTGTCCGTGAGTGGCTGGATGCCCACTTCCCTGGGCGTTGGATGGGTCGTCGTGGTCCACATCAATGGCCAGCCAGGAGCCCCGACTTGACACCGTGCGACTTCTTTCTTTGGGGGTGGGTAAAGGAAGAAGTCTACCGCACCAAACCGAGGACATTGGAAGAACTGGAGGACCGAATTCGGGAAGTCATGTCCTCCATCCCGCCGGAGTTCCTGCTAAAGTCAGTGGACGCCATTCCTGGGCGGCTCCAGAAGCTGGTGGAAAGAGTTGGAGCCCACATTGAATTTTAGAGAAAACCTACCATGTATGCCTACCTTTTCATATTATTTTTTCTGAAATAAATGGATAATATACGTATTTTTTTACCAATCCAAAATAGGGAGCTACTTTCCGCCCACCCGGTACATATATATATATATATATATATATATATATATATATATATTAGTGGTGGACCGGATGTCAGTTTTCCAACATCTGCGGAGGCGGATCTTTAATTTCAATATCCGCGGGTGCGGATATTTAGTTAATCTATCAATATAATATAGAATTATGAATATATGACATAATTTTTCAAATTTCGTGATATTACTATTATGGGAGGTAATGCATAAGAATTAAAATTAATATTAATGTTTTCATTATGATAAAAATAATAACTTTCTCAAGAGTTTCAGCCACAGAAAATTCGATAATTTTTTACTATCAGTCCGGTCTCTTCAATTCCCATAATTTATAGATCAATGGATTCGTTATTACACCAGGAATGCGATTTGGAGAGTCTCAAGTGAGGAAACTGGCCCAAAACTAAGTTAGGACACGAAGTTTGTTTTGGGGTATAAGTGTGAAAAAATACCCTAAAATGCGGGTAATTCCTTCAGTAGAGACTATCTAGGGCGCATTCGCGATGTAAAAACGAATCCATTGATATATAAATTATGGAAATTGTAGAAACAGCCAACATGAGTGACCTAAAAGGTATATATATACACATTTATATATATGTAGTAAAACGAACACTGTATATATTCACTGTATATATTATATATACCGTAAAACTAATCTAACCTAACCTAACCTACCTAACCTAGCCTAACCTAACCTACCTAACCTAATTTTAGGTACTACTCTTACCTATGGCAACGAAATGCTTTTGTTTTTATCAAACACACACTTATTACCACAAACAATACCTTCCTTGTTTTTCTTAGGGCAAATAAATTCTTTTAGCAATACACCGTGTTCTACATAAAAATTAAATGCAGCCTCTTCATCATCAAAAAATTTGCATGAAGTTAAACACTGAATAATTACAACCATCGCAAACCGACGCCATCGTGACACTAAAATCTTATAAGTTCAGGTCAAACCCCCCAATTTTGTTAGCGGTACCTTCCTAACCTTTGTGGGATCAACCATTTTATCACTCCCAAAAACATGATCCGCGATTTTATCGCTCAAAAAAATAATTTCTTAACATTAATTTTATAGCTTTAATCGGCATTTGCCTTCATATTGTACTGAATAAAAGTTGTTTAAAAAAATGTAAAGAGTCTTATGGTAAACTTTATTTTCAGTTTCCAGAGACCGGACTGATAGTAAAAAATTACCGAAAATTCAATGAAACAAGTTTCATTCAATTTTCTGTGTTACCAAGTATTTATATTTTGAGGTTTATATATTTGTCTGTTCATTAATAATAATTAATACTTTACATGAAACGTGCATGACTGGGCCTTATAAGCTACTTTATAAGCTAATTTAATTGTAAATTGCATAATTTATTAGAGGTAATATCCGCATAACATCCGCAGTCAGAAGTGCGGATGCGGATGTTAAAAATGATGCGGATATCTGGTCCACCAATAATATATATATATATATATATATATATATATATATATATATATATATACAAAACAAAGGGTCATACATATCATTTTTCCTCAAGTTTGCGAACTAATTTTGGCTAAAGTGACGTAACGAAGCCAAATATTGTGAACCCATTTTTCTTCCTGGTCTAAAAATTAAAATATTTTCCTCTAACTACGTTGTTAAGGAGAAAATAAAGTGTAGAGACACTTCGCCGACAAATTACTGAAAAATATTGCCAAATTTATGATTAAAATTTACATACATTCTTGCCATTATTGAGGAAAAATTTAGCTTATTCTAAGCGTGAAAAGCAAGCCTTTATATATATATATATATATATATATATATATATATAGAGAGAGAGAGAGAGAGAGAGAGAGAGAGAGAGAGATGTGTGTGTGTGTGTGTGTGTGTGTGTGTGTGTAAGAGGGGACTTCTTTCCAAACTTGGGAAATAATGTCAGTAAGAATGGGTTGTAAGACATAAATTAAAACCAGGCTTTTCGCTCGGAATATCTTCCATGATCAGTAATCTGTTTTTTCAACAGCATATGACGCGTTCGGTGGAGAAGGGGCGAACGCAACATTTTCGAATTATGCCACAAATGCAGTTAAAGTTTGTAAACTTTAAACCTTTGTATTTTTCCGGTTTATTGAAATGTTGTATGAATTTGAACACATATTTGAGTAAAATATTGTTGTGTAATATGTCGATATAATAAAACGCCAAGAAATTTTACAATATTATTTATTGATAGCTTCTGATGTTAACTGGTGTAATCCATTATTTGGTCCTCTTCGTCGAATGTTGTATTACCTGCTTCAACTGTTTCGGTTTCTTCCAGTTCCTTTAACAATCTTGTATAATAGTTCACTGCAGTTGCAGGCATTAGGTCTGATAATTCTTTGAGATCTTTTATTTTTTCCTTAGTTATTGGCAGCAATTGGGAATACTTTGGTTGCAGTGTCTGCTGGGCTAGATTGAATAAACTGACACTGTAGGATTTTTTCCCTTTCTGCAGTCTGACGGGATGGCTATTATCTGGGGTTGTGCGGTATGCAGTAGATATTACGTAGCCTTCTTTGTGTTGAAAGTCAAATATTAACTTTCTTGCATCTGTAAATTTAGTAGTTGTTGATTTCCTAATGACAATGCACGTTTTTAGGACGTCAACATCGAGAAAATCAGCCTGTTTCATTTCTACAACTAGGAAGCGCTGCGAAACGGCTGTAGTTATGGCCGTAACATAATCTTTTTTGGTGTAAATAATATTGCTGTAATTATTTTTTATATTTTGTTCAATTTGGCCAAATTGAGCATCACAGGGCATTGTCGAGTGACCAGAAAGTAGATAGATGTGTTCAATGTGAAGCAATGATGCGGAGTGAGTTTCTCTGAGATACATTAAAACCTAAATTTTACCGTGAAAGAGTGCAGACTAACATTTAATTTTTTGCATAGGTAAAGCAAAGGTTTTAAAGGATAATTATACGACAAAAAACTCATTTTTCGAATTTTGTGGCGTTCGCCCCTTCTCCACCGAACGCGTCATATTACTTACCACAAAATTTAAAACAATGATTAATATATTATACAAAAAAGATTAAATATATACCATATCCTCTCATTTTAATAGATTTTTTGTCTCTGGTTTTAGCCAAGTTATTAAATTTTACTAATGATTCT
Organism: Bathynomus jamesi; assembly: GCA_023014485.1. Lineage (NCBI taxonomy): Eukaryota > Metazoa > Arthropoda > Malacostraca > Isopoda > Cirolanidae > Bathynomus > Bathynomus jamesi. Next base: position 477,687 of record JAJOZX010003762.1, on the reverse strand, counting down.
TAAACTATATAACGATGTGAGTACGACCTATATTTACTGTCAGTTTAATGTTCTCTAGCTCGCTAAATTTAGTTTCTGTTATGATGTATTTCGCTCGTAAGGAGCACATTGTTCGAGATCCTTATACGTAATTATTAAGAAATAGGAGCGCTTAATTATTTTATGATTAGCTTTGACATTCAGTCTCTCGACAACTATTCTCATCAAAGATACCACCAACACTTACCTTAATTACCTGTCCGAGTTCTGTAATTACGTTATTGGACGTATGAGTTTGGTTTCCAACCTTCTTCAATTAGAGATTCCCGGCTTCATCTTTAATAATGAATATTATACCAGCAGGTAGGAGAGAGGTAGATTAGATATAAATCTACCCTTAATCCATACTTTCATAAAGAGTTTTAATTATAAGATAACGTAATAAAAACATTTTTAATGTGAGAGAACGTAATAAAAACGTAAATGTAATAGTAAAAACAATTTATTAGAGAACGGTTTCATAAAATTCACAATACAAGTTTGAATATTTCACGTATCATTTTTCAGTTGTATAATGGGAGAATTTATAAATGCTTAAATACTGAAAGGGTTGGGGTTCGGGTCACTGGGGCGTGGCTTGTAATGACTTTCCTAATCACCGGATTAAAATCGTAGTTTCCTCCTGATAGGTCGAGGTTTGGAAGCTCGACAATTAAATCAGATTCTACTATTTATCTCTTACTGTAATTATTTGAACTAAAAATAATTACAGTAATCATTCCAATTAATTAATTGAATGAAAACTAAATAAATGTTACAGTTAAAAATTATCTTAATTTGGCTCGAAGCCAAAACAATAGTGAAAAATATTTTCTGTGTTGAAACTGCAAAACAATGATACTTTATCACGCGGCGTAAGTTTCAATTTATTGACTATTTGTATTTTTCTACAGAAGGGTGACTGTTCTAACTAAAGGAGTGGGCACAGTGGTTATGCAGTCACGCAGTGTATTATAGATATGCTGTACATGCAGTTATGAGGGAACTAATTTTGAAATGGTTTCTCTGAAATAAAACAGGAATTGTAATTAAGAATTTGAAATGAAAACTGAACTGAAAAGTTCAAATTCCAAGAATTCCGAATTAGATTAAAATCACGGCTTTTATAATTAATTGAACGCAGTGAAAATAATTCAAATGCCTCTTTTTACCAATTTTTGCCTTTTGCCAAAAGGTGACTCGAATACTTGAATTCGCGAAGTGACTCAAATAACTCAAATCTCACTTTGTGGGAAGAAGAAAACCGTGATCAGAGGTGATTCAAGTACTCGAATCACTTCTTAAGTTTAGGCGTTCTGAATGCCCTGGAATTACTTTCACTTCCAAGCATTCAATTCATAATTCACTATTTGAAGTTCAGAATTCCAAATATTCCAAAGAACTTTGTTAAGAAAAAGGACTAAAATTGATTTATTTATTATACTTACAAAGAAATATTAACCCATTAGTGCCGAGCGTCACTTTACTGATTTGGTTCTGGCTAATGACAAACGATTTTAGTCTCGGGAAAGACTTCTCGGCACTAATGGGTTAACATCCCTCTGGATCAAGGTTATCCTTAATATAATTTAACCAAACACATATGTATCATCGTTTTCCAGTAATCGGGCTACACTGGACTACACCTTATATACCTCACGGTCCAGTGTATTCCAGCTATTATTAGAACCGATAATATACCACTGTTTTAATGCAAATCACTACACCCTCTTCAGGAAGAGACAGTTATAATGAAGTATTGGTACATCCCATCCTCAATTTTCTTCACGTCATATACGATGAAATATAAGTGATTTGTCGGGAGGCACAAAAATATATAATTTATTAACAGCAAATGTGCAGTTTCAGGGGGAAATTTGCCGTGAAACATAACATTCGTAAAAATATAAAAAGATTACTAATTAGTAAAGTTTTGCTGCTGCTCGTGCTGGTGAGGCTGCTCCAGCAGAGGCGGCGGAGGAATTTCTATATCCCTCGTTTCTCTCCGTCTCGCCTCGTCTCTACTCTCTCGCTGGGTTTTGGTTTTTAAATTTTAATATTGTCATCAAAAGAAAAAAAGTTTAAAAAAAATTGAATATCATCAATTAGTAATTTCTTATGTTTTTAGAAATTTTGGATTTCTAGGCGAACTTTTTTCAGAAACTGTACAGTCACGGACAAAATTCCGTGTACTGGATAGGACAATACACGCAAAAATAAGATATAGTGATTTTTTCCAACTCATGACTGTACAATTAGCATATGACTGTAATTGATTTTGATATTTGTTGTCTGAATATGACAATGCCCACTTTTCAGCCAAACCATTAAAGGCCGAAAGAAAAATTAAAACTTATGCAGCTGATATTTACTTTACAGTACTGAAGACACTGTACTTCTTGATGAGGTCCATTAAAACAGGGGTTTTCAACCATACCTAATTTTAGCGTGCAGTGATAACTAATATGCGCAGTAATAATTTCTTCAATTTGTGCAGTGATAAATCGAAAATCTGTGCAGTGATAAATTAGCTTCTATATCCGATATAGAACCTAATTTATCACTGCACAGATTTTCGATTTATCACTGCACAAATTGAAGAAATTATTACTGCGCATATTGGTTATCACTGCACACTAAAATTAGGTATGTTTTCAACATTGTCTTCACTACTTACCCTTTTAAAAAGTCAGGATGGTTTCGTGTATCCCCCAATATATATATATATATATGCAGGAAGGAGGAACCAAGGGCAAAATGTTCGCAAAAGCTCCTCCCGCTCCATAGAAGAAGAGAGCCAAAATCAAGGTCCGGGGTTTTCGAGATGCTTAGCCACTGCGTTTGAAAGATGGGAGGTCATAGACAGGAGGAAAGATGGATTGAGGAAGAGTGTTCCAGAGTTGACCGGTTGAGTAGATGTTGACATGTTTACATGCTTCAAATAGTATACAAAATAAAAGTACCGTAAATGAGAACAACATGTATTTGAAACAACATGTATCTGAAACCCATCAAAAATCTAATATGTGCCCCCGTTTGAACACCCCTTCATTTAAAACAACAACCAACTGCTATATTAAATGTATCTGATAAATGTATCTAATACGTAGCAAAGCCATTAATTAAAAATTCTCTCTTTCTTTTTTAATTTTCCAGTAAGAATTCAAGTGAATCATTAACTAAATTAAATTTCCTCAAAAGCAGTGAATCTGAAATAATAAAAAAAAACGAGCTTCGAAATTGAGAGAGATGTTCTCCATCACTTTAGAAGTCAAATTTTGGAGCAATAAAAGCAAAATGACAAAGAAAAATAATGACTTCAAGAAAGCCTATCGATAAAACACAAACATTGAGAGAGGTTTCAGGTGTCATTCTTCTCAATGTCATTGCCATTTTATTCCGCGCCCCATCATTGCAAAAGCCGAGAGTGGGAATTTCAAAGAAGGCATTATCAAATTGGCTTATTCTCAGTTCGTGTCTTATTCTCATCCACGGCTTTCCCACTTTGGTCCAGGTTAGGTTAACTTAGGTTAGATTAGGTTACGATAGGTTAGGTTAGGTTAGGTTTGGTTTGGTTTGGTAAGGTTAGGCTAATGTTAGGTTAGGTTAAATTAAGTTTGGTTTGGTAAGGTTAGGCTAATGTTAGGTTAGGTTAAATTAAGTTAGGTTAGGAAATATTAACCATTCCCATTTGGCGCTTTTATCGGGAATTGGAATGGAGTGACATCGTTTATCAAAGAAACTTTTTATCAAATGTGAATTTTTTTCACTTTCTGCATTTTCATTTGCGGATCGCGGATGTGAATCGGAATGACACTGAATGGGAATTAAGAATCATTTTTCGTTTGTCAGTTTAAGTATACCCAAGTTAATCCTCACCGCGTTTTCCTTTATAATAAAATATATGCAAGCTATTCTATGCTAAATCCGCCTTTTGTTTTTCAGATAATTGTGTCGTGGCCTCTGAACAGCTTCGAGTCGTCTGTTTTCATCTTTAAAACGAGGATCTTGAGATCATAGTGACTCCATTTTTAAAATATATTCCTTCTAACTAATGGAATTATAACACAGACTTGGGTTTTCTCGCCTCGCACCCAAAATTCGTTGGAATAAATTTTAAAACAATCCATTATTTGAACGCAAGGAGACAATGTTTTGTGCACCTACGGTTACTCTTATTTAATTACTCTGTTGACTCAAGAGTGGAAGATAGGACAAGAAAGAAATAGATGGATAGATAGCTAGCTAGCTAGATAGATAGATAGATAGATAGATAGATAGAGAGAGAGAGAGAGAGAATCTGTAGACAAACAAAATGGAAATAATTGTTTTAATTCTATCTTCTCTTCATATTTTATCGCTTGCGGGTAAATGTTAAACAAACAATGTAGATTATACCTCAGTATATTAAAATTTTGAGTATATATTTTAGAATTAAATTTTGTATTTCACTAAATTTAATTGATGGGAATCTTCAAGGTACCCAAAAGGTGAATTTAATTTAATGCCTTTCTGAAACAAGTGTTGGATCACCTGAAGATCAGGGCCCCCCCAGCCTTCTTTAGTTAGCCTTATAAGGCTAACTAACTAAAATATCACGACCTAACCTAACCAATCGTTAGGTCAACTGTACGCCCTTGACGATTGGTTAGGTTAGGTCGTGATATTTTCGTTAGTTACCTTTATAAAACTAACTAAAGAAGGCTGGGGGCTCTGATCTTCAGGTGATCCCGAGTGTTTTAAAAATTTAAAATAATCTAAAATTTAAATAAATAAATTTATCATATTTTTCATTATAATTAGAAAGTTTACACATTCATAATAAAACCTTCTAAATTTAGAACTTATAACTTCTTTTTGAAGATGCATTCTAAGGGAAAGTTTTCCTTTTTGGATATCAAAGCTTCTTATCAGATGAATTATAGTAACTCCTTTTAATGATACGTAACATCTTTAATTAGAAGAAATAGTATTCAAAACTTCTTTTTTTTTTTGAGTGATTTAAGACGAGAGAAGATAATATTTCTACGCATAGAAGGTTGGGGAAGTCTTTGTTTTATGTGCAATCAACTTCGAATGATACTTCGCTGGAAAAAAAAAATGAATAAATAATTTACGAAGCGTTGCAAATTGACTGAGAATTCTATATTCGCAAATACTCGTTAAAGGGATTAACTTAGTAGTATGGGTGCATTTAGGTCGATAAAAGTTGCAATTGCGCTTGCAAGCTCATGCTTGTGGGTGATATCTCTCTCTCTCTCTCTCTCTCTCTCTCTCACTTTCCAACCCTTTGCAACATCGCATTGTTGCAGTATTGCGTTCCTTACCCCTCTTAACCCCTCGTGAGCCCCATGCAATCAACAGTACCCACAGATCCAACCCCCTCCTATCCGGTCCCTCCCTTCCTTCCCCGATGGAAGAAAGGAAGAAGAGGTAATCGTATATAATATAAATACTTTCGCTTTCTTCAATTTTCATTTCTTTTTTAATTCATTTTTTATATATTTCATTTCCTTTTTTGTCCCTTAAAACAAAATTAATTTTCTTTTAAATTACTTATTGCAGTAAACAAATATTTATATGATTGAAAAAAATCTCCGTATCAGTTTTTTAAACAACAGTTTGTTGTTACTACACGAAATTCTTTATTAGGGGGCGTGGGAGGGGGATGATGGGTAAATAAATTGTTTCCAACAAAAACTCAAATTTAAAATAATTCACAAATAACGTTCTTTTTTAGATCAAAATAATTTTTTTTTTTGTTATTAATTTTTCTTTGTGTTGGAAATTATATATTTTTGTAATTTTGGGTAGGTATTTATTTAATTTAAAGAAGATATATATATATATATATATATATATATATATATAATATATATAATTTTTGGTTTCAAATAAATATAAATTATGTTTATTTTATTTAGTCACGTTCAAGTTTCCTTAACATTTAATTGTATCTAAATTTATGCACGTACTTTCGGGGGGGGGTAAAATCTTCATACCTTAGTTTGTCTCCGGCCGAATTGTTCATTCTGACGAAGGTCCCACCTTAGATCAAAAACTTAACGTGGAATCCGAACCACACCCACTAGGGAAATCTAAAATTAGAAATTCTTCGTTCGGACTCGATCTCACGACCCCCCAATCAGCAGCCCAGCATCTTAACCAGTAAGCTAACTTTACAGTTAGAAGAAAATAAGAATAGACATTTTTTAAAAATAAAAACAATTTATATTAATTTTCTGTTAATTAACCTATGTACACGCACGTCGAACTCAATCCCGTTTTTGGACGTGCGTGTACATAAGGAAAGTCCAGGTTTTAAGTTTAGTATTTATCTGAAAAAACAAACAATTTGTCCTCCGTACACTTTTACTCCGGACATGACACCCACATCAAGAAAGCCATATTTTCTTCAATGTTTCTCCGTGCTCTTAGGATCGCCAGTCCGGAATACATGGATGCCGAATTAGAAAAAATCAACGGTATTGGAAGTGAATTGTGTTACCCACCTGCTTTTCTTGAATATTGTCTTAACAAGGCAAACCGAACTTTCTATCGTGTGAATAATAGCCCTCGCACTTTGTCGAAGAATATTTTAGTAAGTACTTCCATCTTTTCCAGGCTTTTTAGGCATTAATAATGTACTTAAACGTTTGAATATTAATGTAGTATTTTCATATGACAATATTGTGAAAGATATCATAGGAAAAAATAGCCCAACCAATAATTCAGGCATTATCTATAAAAGTGGTTGTAAACAATGTGATTCCTTTTACATTGGACAGACGGGAAAGGATTTGCACACGCGTGTAAAACAGCATCAATATTCCGTTAGAACGGGACAGTCGTTCAGTGCCCTTTTCGTCCATTTGTCACAGTTAGCCCACTGTATTGATTGGCATAATGCTTCAATTTTGTTTCACTCAAGCAACATTGTTAATAGAAATATTCTTGAGTCTGCCATTATTGAACTTACAAATAATTTCAACATTAGCAAGGGCCTTTTTTTCGCTTGATCCTGTTAGTTTGAATTCGTTCAGAACGGATTTAGACAAGAGGGGCAAAGTGCTAAAACTCTGGTAGCTTTTCCTTATAAGTTTGTATGCTCCTCCTACAATTTTTATTTTTCTATTTTATTTTTTTGTGACTTAAATATAGTCTCGAACTTGTTATTTATTTCAGTGTTCCTGATGATGTCATTACACAAAAGCGCTTGAGCACCATTCTGTGTTTCCTTTTCCCTTCGTGGTTATTTTAATATATATATATAATATATATATATATACCTGTCTATCTGTCTACTTGACTGTATGTTCAGCTAATTTGGGCCAGAAGGAAGCATCGTCAAACAGCCTCAATAAACTCAATACCGACCTCCTTCGTTTGAAGAAGCCTTTTCTTATGGGGGGAGGGGAGTTCCTGCATCATGTGTTTGTTCCTTCTCTAGCAGATTGTCTGCATATCTGTTTCGTCTCTCTCCTCTCTCTCTCTCTCTCTCTCTTTTGATAAGAGTTACCGGGAGAGCGTAGACTTCAGTAGTCGATTATTTCCCACTTATTATCATTGACATTCACGGTCCGCAATTCAGAATGGACAAAGTGAGAAATCCACATTTGAGAAAATAGTTTCTTGATTTGAGAAACGATGTCAGTGAACATAAAATCTTTTTCTTTCATAACCACCCACTAAGAAACAATAATTTTAAGATCATAAACCAAACTCATAACATTGTGGATTTGGCAGTGATGGAGAGATCACTCTACATTAATAAAAGGAAAACTCTTACTGAATAATTATGGCAATGCTGTATCAAGTTGGAAATATTTTAGTTTAATTAATTTTACTCTGGTTTTTAATGGAAGATTTTAATTAATGTGCTTTTATAACAAGTTGTTTTGTGTTGTGTTTCGATATTAAATAATTTTGTAATTTTATATATTATGTTAGAAATATTTAGATACATACAACTTAAGTCATGATTCTTTGTCATTGTAGCTACTGAAGATGGAGGTTGAGCTTTTGAAGCGTTTAGTCTTTGAATAAATGAAGTGAAAACAATGTTGGTTTCTGCATTTATATTTGGTCTTCCTTGTAAGAATTTCTGAAAAAATAATCATTGACAAGTGTGTATATATATATATATATATATATATATATATATATATATATATATATATATATATATATATATATATATATATATATATATATCTATATATTATATATATATATATATATTATATTATATATATATATATTATATATTATATCAAACTATACAGTGATGACATTTGGATATTTCATTATGATAAGCCTGTGAGAATTTTTGTTTTGTGTGGCCTCTTACCCACAAATGACCTTTATTACTTTACTAGCAGAACTTTAGTTGTTGGGTACACGAGATACTGTAAGTGTATTACGCATGATGTGAATGAACTCTGAAGCTGTTCTTTTCATTATACTTTTTCCTACTTTCCTATAAATCTTCTTTCACAACTATTTTCTGTCAGCAGTGTCTGGCGGAGGAGGGAGAGCACCTCTGTCCTATACTTTATCACGACAACTACTGTTTTTGTGCGAAAACTTTATACGTTTATAAGTGAAAGCATGATAACAAGTTTTAGTTTTCTTTATTTCCTTTCTTTATCTCTCTTTTCTGTCTTCTTTCCTGGATTAACCCAGAGTGGATCTAAGGATCTTTGTTAGCCTGTAACTCCCATTAACTTCTGTAAACCTACTGTCATTTTCCAATATGGTTAATTTCTTCATTTGACACGCCTTCGATTTTTATATTTAATCAAGCTTCTCTTCGATAATGTCCCACACCTTTTGTTTGAAGATTCATTTCATAGCTACTATCAACCACCCCAGTTATTATGGTATTCATTTCATAGCTACTCAGGGCCGTAGCTAGGAGGTCGCCAGGGGTGGCTGAACCTCCTCTGGAAAATTTTGAGCCTCCCCCTTTTCAAGACGCTTATAACACTGTGTAACACTGATTCTGTTTATATAGAATTTTTTATGTTTTTATATGCATTTGTGGGCGCTTAGTCCAAATCTGGCCTTGGTTTGTGTGTATCATCAATGGTTTCAGAGATAATCCATTTTTCATGTTTTAGCAGTATAATGTTATTATGGGCGCAGCAATATCAGAATAATCAGGAATTGTTGAGAACAATCCGGATGTTCGTTGACAGTTTCTTGCTCTAGAAATTGCCCGAAACTTCCACTGTGCTATATAAAGAAGAGCGCAGAGTCTGAGAAGTCAGTAAGTGTGAACACACAAAGAAAGCGGGTTGTTTGTCTGATGGTTACTAGCACTGAGGTACTGTGTTTCTGTGCTTCTCTGTGCTGACGATTTGAGTGTTATCGATCCTTTTTTATTGCGAACATTATTTCAGTGTTGTGAATACATCTTTTTTCTGGAATCTGTAATCTGTTGCAGATTTAATAACTCTTCTCTCTATATCTGCAGGTTATGATTAATGTAGTACAGTTTGGTAAAGAGAATGGCAACTAGAGCTTGTAAACACTCGCCGGATATATTCTGCTCCATTTGTGGGTATTACATAGGCCCCAAGCAAGTATCGCACAAGATTGTGAAAGGCACCAAGTTCTGGATCGCGTATCGGCTCTATTTTGGTATGCCTATGGGTGACCAAGATAAGCCCTGGGCACCTCATGTGATCTGTGGAAGCTGCCGCTCCACACTTGAAGGGTGGTTGCTGGGAGTACGCAAGGCAATGTCCTTTGCGGTACCCAGAATATGGAAAGAACCAAAGAGCCACCACGACGATTGTTACTACTGCATGGTAGATGTTTCTAAGTACAGGAAAGGTAAAGGAAGGCAGACTCTTCAGTATCCAAGCATAGCGTCGTCCATAGCTCCTGTACCACATGGCGAAGGTCTTCCAATACCACGTCCACCAGAACAGGTATCTATCCATTACTTTACCTTCTGTATTTACAGACTGTGGGTCATTATGTGTCGATTTTTCTTAGTGATGATGCTCTTCTACATATATAGCTATGCCTATATTTTGTTTCTTTGCTTTGCAGGTTGAAAATGAGGATGCAGCTAGCTCATCTGAGATGTCGGCTGGTGAGGACAGTCATGATGAAGAATATACAGTAACTTCAGTACAAACCCTCACTTTCCAAATCAGAGGGAATTGGACGACTTAATTAGAGATTTGGGTCTGACGAAATCAGGGTCTGAGCTTCTGACCTCCAGACTCAAAGAGTGGAATTTGCTTGGAGAAGACTGCAAGAGCACTGTATACCGAAAGCGGCATGAAGAGTTTGCAAGGTTCTACGATGTCAATGGCTCTCTCAGTTATTGCAGCGAGGTTAATGGTCTATTCACAGCTATTGGGTTAACACATATACCCTCAGAGTGGCGCCTGTTTATTGACAGTTCAACTCGGAGTTTAAAAGCTGTTGTACTCCACAATGGGAACAAATATCCATCTATACCAGTTGCACATTCTGTTCAAATGAAAGAGGACTATGAAAATGTCAAACAACTGCTCACTCAAATCAGGTATGAACAATATAACTAGGACGTGTGTGGTGATTTCAAAATGATTGGTTTCCTGTTAGGTTTACAAGGAGGGTTTACTAAATATTCATGTGTTCTTTGCCTGTGGGATAGCAGGGCTTCAACTGAGCACTATAAAACAGTTCAGTGGCCTCCACGTGAAGGACTGCAACGAGGCTTGTTATTCTCTTATCGGTTCTCCTCATGAATATATTATATCCTTTGCACCATTTTGGGTTTGTCAAACAATTTTGGCTCAATAAACATTACAGTAATTCCAATAGTGTTTTTATTTTCAGAAAATATTATGTTAGCCTTCTTTATATACTTTGCCATATGAAAAGTGTGATAACCTATATTTTTGAAACGGTTGATGATAGAGCAAAACCAATATCATTTTTTTTAAATCAGCGCCCCGAAATCATTAAGAAACGACAGAAAAATTACAAACAGAAAATTTTTCAAATTTTGTTACCCAGTGTAATTTACTGGCAGCTGCTAAAATATTTGGATGAAGCACTTCGACATGTAAATCCACTTTTTCACTTTTAACTAGGATAAATCGTCCCCAAAAACTGGCAATGTGTCATCGACGAATGGAAAATTTAGTTCTACTGGCATTTGAGAAAGAACGCACGAAAGCAATCAATATAGATATTCTTTTAAGAAAATTTAATGATCAGAAAAACAAAGTTGCAACTATTTTGAAGTAATTTTAATTTTTTATTAGTGTACTGAAGTACTGCATTTTGTTTTCAAATTTGGAAACAATGTTTCTGTTGTTTATTCTTCAATAACTTAATATTAGATTCGAATAAAAGAAAAATTACCGCAATGCATTATACTATTTTATAATTATTACCAATTTGTATTTTTGTATTGTATCTGTCATGTTTCATTTGTTTAAACTTTCTACATTCTCACACGTTGTTTACCAAATAGTTTTACAATTATAATTCAGTTTTGTAATTGTCTAATTGACCTGGTCCAATAAATGCTTATATAAAATTTTAACTAACATGTGTTTTATTTATACAAAGAATTCCCTATATTATCGGTACTATGTAGCCTCCCTAGAGAGTTACCATTAGCTACGGCCCTGTAGCTACTCCAGTTATTTTAGTAGTTTCTGACGTGATTTAAGCTTGGGGTTCTTTAATTTACTTTTAATCAATGCACTACCCGCTTTTAATTGTTCTACAACGCGATTATTTCTATTCACTGAAATTAGCTTCGATTTATTTAATCGTAGGTAAATTAGACGCTTCTTTCTAGTTCTAGAAACGTGTCCCATAAGTGTTTCTTACACCTGAACCTTTCCCTACTAGAATACGATGAGGGGGGCTAAGGGGCCGTTCAAAAATTACGTAATGCTAGTTTTGCTAAAACTTGACCCTCCCACCCACTTATAACATTCCCCTATTAGGTTACATAACATCTTAGTGGGTGTCTGGTCTAGCGTTACGGAACGTTACAAGGGGTTGGGGGTGTCAGGTTTAGCAAAAATAGCGTTACGTAATTTTTGAACGGCCCCTAAAGGGGTAAAGGGACTTATGGGACACGCTGTATAATCTTGAACGGCAGTTTGACGTCATCAATTTTAATAACTCTGTTTTCATGTTGACCTGCTTTATTATTACATTATTAGGTTCATTATTAAGTCATTTCTTTTATGAATAGAGGACGTACACGAGGAAAGCTATTAGCTAAACCTTTCGGGTCAAATTTAATTTTTTTTTAACGTTTCCTTAAATTTAGGTCATTTTAAGAACGATTAAATTTAACTGAAAACTCTCGCCATACTTAAAGGTTTATAAATGTTTATTTACTTATTCGATTCTTGAATTTCAAACACAAAGCTAATTTTCAGATCAGGCGTTCTTGAAGGTTAACGTAATGGTGCCAACTGTATTTCTAAGTTATATGGAACTAAAGTACAGTGCCAAGTGTTGCTACGTAGCAAAATTAAAAATATGCGAGGAATTTACTGCAATAATTGTCAAAATATATAAGTGTATTTTAATTATATATATATTATATTTTAATTATATGTAATTATATTTTAACCAGTATTGTTTGCAGCAATTCTGGTGTGTTCCATAACGTTAATTGTAGAGGAAAATCACTTTCGAAAACGTCTAAAAAAACAAACTAATCTTAAAGTTAGAAGATAGCACTGTTACACACGTCCGATCTACAGAATATCCATAAAGTTCCTTTACTCCCTTTACTCTTACTTTATTCTAGTAGGAAAAGGCTCAGGTGTAAAGGAACAATTATGGTACACCCTGTACATAACCAACAAGCCATGGGTTAAAGAGTTAAAAGTTAAATATTAAATTAAACGATAAAGGTTAAAGCAGTTGGATTTCTCGGTAGATTCTTCTCTTTTGGTTTTGTTTTAAGTAAAAGACATTTTTTATTTAAGTTTATTGAATTAAAATCACGTAATATACATAATATATTTAATATATTATATAACATTTGGAAAACTGCAATTTTAGAATGAAAAAATATAATTTATTGAATTTTTTTTTAATGAAAAAATAATTTTTTTTTCATCTAAAAAATGTTTTTGGGGTTTTGGTTTCGAGGCAATTTTTTTTTAAAATTTAATATTAGTTGTTTTGCTTTCAAAATAATGATTTTTTTTATTTTCTTCTATATTTCTAAATATAGTTTTTAAATGCAAATATACAGGGTATGCCATAACTTCCTTTATTTACCCCATTTTATATATATATATATATATATATATATATATATATATATATATATATATATTATAACTGCAAACACGCAGTATAATTAACGTAAAGAACGACGCTTTGTATAGGAGAATTATCCGCGCAGATGAGAGCGAAAGAACGAAACAAATGAAAAAATGAGGTAACCACCCGGGAATCGAACCCGGGATCTTCCGATTGCCGGTCAGATATGATAACCATTACACCACGGGCCTCACTCAGTCAAATGTCGTAATTCCTCTACATATATACACATCATAACATTAACTTACCGTTTTATAGAAAACTAGTACAGTTCCCGTCGCTTCGCTGACGGTTAGACAGGCTAAACTACAGAAAAGAACGCAGCCGTGAAAATTTTGAGCTTCACATTGTGTCAACATTTCTGAATCTGGTATCTCCCAAAACCTCCTCACCCCCATTCATGCAACTTGGGGGCTAACCCCTCCCCCATTACCCCACCCATCCCCCATTACCCCCACCCTTCCCCCATTACTGCCCGGGATAAATTTCACAAACAGACAAACAGACAGGCTAAACTACAGAAAAGAACACAGTCATGAAAATCTTGAGCTTCACATTGCCCCCCCCGTAATACAATTTCTGAATTTTTTTCTCACAATTTTTGAAAGTGTGACGGACGGACGGACGGCTCTCTTATTATAGTATAGATTCCAAATTTTCATCAAGTTCTCATCTGCTTCAATATGTCGACTTCGTTCCTTGCTGTTAGTGTCAACTGCTGAGTGGCGCATAATAAATTGTATTGTGTACTAGCTCGTAGTTGTTTATTTTTAGATGCCTTACATTTGTTGTGTACGTAAAGTTTATCTACAATTGATTTCAATGCTTACCATATAACAACTATACTTGCCATGAAATAAAATAGGTATACAGTATAATTTTATACTACAGAATATTATAATGCAATATCGCTTAAGTTTTAGAAAACTTAACAATTTAATAAGAAAGATTCTAGATAATCTATGAATTAATTATTCAAAAAAGGTGCCGGTACGCCGTACCGGTGCGTACAGTCACAAAAAAAGCCCTATATATATATATATATAATATATATATATATATATATATATATATATATATATATTGTTCAGGGATAAATGGATTTATGGGACACCCTGTACAATGTTTTTTACCTAAAAAATAAAAATATTTAATAAAATTGTAATGTTGAGAAAAATTATAATACCAAATGTGTCAAAGACATACACAACTACCAGTTGAGTAGTAAGGAGAATAACCTGTACTTTGCCTGGTGGATTCAGGGAGAGCTGTTCGACTCCGGTATGTTCTAATTACTGTTTCGCGTAACTCCTACGTAATAATTGTGTACTTTTATGTTAATAACTTCGACATAATTTAAGGTGAAACTTTACTGAATGTAACTTTTCCACGTAAAGTTGCCTTTATTTTTTTATCAGTAACATTCATGTAACATTCGTTTGCGTAACGTTTTCATAAATACAGGGTGGGCCAAAAAGTCATGAAAAATAGGAACTACGCTTTTCAATGCAAATATACATATTTGAATTGAAAAGCATAGTTCCTATGTTTCCTGACTTTTGGACCACCCTGTACGTACTCAAATAATATTTTAGGAAAAAGATTGGAACAAAGGAAGCAGTTAATATAAAATTTTATAATGAGACTCGGTATAAACAATCCTTAAAATTAAAGGAAAATTAAAAGTAAAACAAAAAATAATAGACACCAGTGAAAATTACAGGACCCCCCCGAAAACTAGGAAGTGGGGGACAGAGGGGTGAATGTGTTACTAAAACCTTCCCTGGTTCTCCTTTAATATGTATATTAAATTTGGAGCTGATTATGCCAGCCATTTACTCGTGTATAAGCAAACATTATGGAACAGACATCCTCCTTCCCTACATATAAAAATTTTGGATCACCTGAAGATCAGGGCCCCCAGCCTTCTTTAGTTAGCCTTATAAGGCTAACTAACGAAAATACCACGATCTAACCTAACCACTCGTTAGGTCAACTGTACGCCCTTGACGATTGGCTAGGTTAGGTCGTGATATTTTCGTTAGTTAGCCTTATAAAGCTAACTAAAGAAGACGGGGGGCCCTGATCTTCAGGTGATCCAAAATTTTATATATATATATATATATATATATATATATATATATATCAGGGTTGGGTCGACTAACTTTCAAAATTAACTAGTTAAGTTAATTTGAGATCCTTACCAATTAAGCTAAGTTAATGCAAATTTAAAAAATTAACTAGTTAAGTTAATTTTGAAAGTTAATCAATTAAGTTAATTAACTTTTTCTTTCTTCGAAGTAGTCTGTAGACTCATCATTATATATAACTAATCAAGGTAATGATAAACCTGTAATTATGTGGGATCACCTTGTATCTGTGGTTGTCAATTGATTCAATTGTCAGTTGATTCTGATAAATTATATGTATTTTGGATCTTTCCGGTTTGACGGCCTGTAATATTTTTAATATTACTTTTTTTATCGTCCAGTTTTAATCGAGGATTTCAAAATTAACATTCAGGTTTTAGAGAAATAAATACTGAGGCAGTTATACATTTTAGTTTAGAGAATATCATATACGCTTTTAAGATTCCAAAATCCCTGAAAGTTTTAGGTCATGACGATTGGTTAGGTTAAGTCGTGATATTTTCGTTTGTTTTGACAGTAAACAAACGAAAATATCATGACTTAACAACCAATCGTCAAGGGCGTACAGTTGACTTAACCGGGCATTCTGTTAACCTAACTGGGTATTCAGTTAACCTAACCATTTGGTAGAGTCTAGAATTTGACGGTCCCGTAGCCATGACTCGTTTTTTCCGCCGGCCGTCAAACCAGAAAGATCCTGTATTTTTGTGTACAGGGTGATTCAAAAGTCAGGTTACATAGGGAAATACTGTATTATGTAATGATACAGGGGAATAGTCACATCACATGTTCGATATGGCCACCGTTAACGGCAATGCACTTGTGCAGACAGCTAGGAATATCACATCAATGGGCTCCTCCTTCGATAACATCTCATAACTCATTTACCTGCAAAGAAACAGAAAAGCCCTATGTAACCTGACTTTTGAATCACCCTGTATATTATACAGGGCAAGACATGAAGATAATTTTTTTCTATAAACTTTTATTATTTTTCTGTTTCTTATAAATAAATTAAATTTGTTTATGGTCTCATCTCAACTTTTCTCAACAAGTCTCAACTTTTAGGCCTATAATAGTTTCACCATTTTAAAACTGAAGGCAAAATAAATTTAGTAACAATTTGTTTCCTAAACTGTATGTTTTATATTGTACACTATTGACACTGAACATAATCCAGATTCCTTATCAACAATAGTCAAATTAGACACAAAATATATACTTCACTTACAAATTAAACACGCTTCTTAACTTTACAGAAGATGAGGTTCTCAAACTTGTCATTTTATACGAAAATTAATTGAAAATTAATTGAAGTTAATCAATTAATTTGGAGATAGTTCAATTAAGTTAAGTTACACTTTTTTAAAAATTTAACTAGCTAAGTTAAATTAATGGTGCTCTTCCAATATGTGCTCTACCGCGAAACTGTGATCTACCATATTCCAATACGTGCTCTACTGTGAAACTAGCCTTATAAGGCTAACTAACGAAAATATCATGACTTAACCTAACCAATCGTTAGGTCAACTATACGCCCTTGACGATTGGTTAGGTTAAGTCGTGATATTTTCGTTAGTTAGCCTTATAAGGCTAACTAACGTACCTGCTGCTAATCCGAATAATCTAAGGTAGATCACGTATTGGAATGTAAATTTTAAGGTAGAGCACATATTGGAAGAGCACCAAATTAATTAACTTAATCGGTTAATCGGTAAAAAAGTTAAATTAATTAACTTAATTGACCCAACCCTGATATATGCTGTAAAAATAGCGCCCTCACTTCAAACATCTTACAATATAATTTGTTCCCACATCTTGAAACACGTTCAAGGCAGTTGTCTGCTCTCATCCTACCCTCGTAGACCGGTAAGAGACTTTGCGCAAGAATCTGTCCAGTTGATTCTTAAAAATATTCAGGATAGGATGGTGTGATGGACATTCCTCCTTTCTTTCGGCAGCACGTTGAAGAGTTTTGGGCCTTGCAATCTGAGGGCATTTCCCATCCTCATTTTCATGATGACCTGTCCCACCACAGAAGAGAGTACAGAACGTACCCCTTCTCTCATTCCAGTGTGTTTCAATTACATTTCAAAAGTTTCCGTACCCATAATGTACACAACTGAATATAATGTAATAGAATTAAGGTGTAAAACAAACGTTTAAGTTTCAGGAAATTTATTTCAACGTGTTAAATTTGAAATGACTAATTCCAAAGGACAGTAAACATAATTTATGTTTAATTTAAACTCTTTTTTTTTGTCTAATTAAACTTGTAAGTAACTCGTAAGTTGCAAATAATTAATGTTAAATAAACAGGTTTTTTTTTTAACAAAAGAAACTGAAAAAAAAAATTGAATTAAAAATTTTAAAAACTATATTTTAAACAGAAAAACATTGATAAAAATAATTATTTGATGTAAAAAAAAGCTTTTATTTGGGAATTATTCAGATATGATTTTCTCATTAAAGCAACAAAAGTAATCTTAGTAAAAAATATTTTGTGTACATTCTAGATCCTGTCCTCTTTTTACTTTAAAACCGAGCTTAGAACAGAGTTTAAATTTATTCTAAATATAGTTTTTAAAGAATATATTTAACAATAATAGGTTAAAAAGTATATATAGAGTGGCCACAAAGTCTCTTTGCAATGAAATTACAGCATATCTGTATGGTGCCCTTGCTTTTCATGCAAAGCGACTTTGTGGCCACCCTGTACTTTTTTTTTAAACTTCAAAAGACACTAGACTTCTCCGTTATCGATCCATTTGATGTACTTTCTTTCGATCTAGTTTTGAAGTACTGACGATGTACTGTTCAAATTATTGCCTGGGAAGTACATTTAAGGTCACTTACATATTCTCCGTTTTAAAATAAATACAGATGACTGTCTTTAGAGTGATAGTAACCATCTGTTTAATGACCTTTTAAACTTCAAAGTTACACTGTAAAGTTTAATTGATCAATAAGTGATTCAAACAGACCACCGATATTAAAGATTTAATTAGTTCATAATAAATATATATATATATATATATATATATATATATATGGAGAGAGAGAGAGAGAGAGAGAGAGACCGCCAGCACTTGTATATGGGATCCCACCCCTATTCCCATTACCGATGGAGGGTCTCGATGTTTTTTCTTAGAACTGTATAAAATCTCCTTCAATTATTTTAAGACACGAAAGAAAATTAATTTTAGCAGATTTATTATCAAAGAATATAAAATGCATTTACTCTTAGTCATATTTTACCAATATAATTACTATGTTTATAAGCGTTACTACGTATTACGTTCATTCGTAACAATAAAAAGTAAATAAAACCATATAAAACACTACAAAAAAAGGCATAAGTACGAATGAATTGAGAATTTAAACCAAACAATATCTTCAATACAATTAATTTTGTTTTGAATTCAGTTACTTTCCCAGACTCTTAAACATCGTGGAACGTTTCGAAACGTACTAAAACGTCCTAAACCGGTCTAAAATTACCTAAAACGGTCTAAAATGACTTAAAGAGACCTAAAATTGTTAAAAGGCACGCACCTCAGACGATATCTTAATTGCTTCATGGCACTGAGTGCGTTTCTTCTTCAGTTGAAGTAATGTCGGTGTTTATTTAACAATTTATTAGAACGTTAACGTAGTTTGGTTTCTTTAAAAGGGGGGGTTTGGGGGAGGGGGTTGAGAGTTTAAAGAAAAATAAAGTAAAATTATTTTTCTTTATGTAAAAAATAATTTCTTATTTATTTTGATGTAATAAATACATCAAAACGCGATGAAATCAAGGAATTTTTAAAACAGTTTTATAAACACGATTGACAAATTTCAATAAATACCGTGGGCAATTTGAGATGAAGAATCAGTGCAAAATCAAAATTAAATTGTGCCCAGCCCTTCAGTAATAATGAATTTCACAACAAAAGGATCATGACATATATATATGAAAATGAAAAGGAAAAGGTTTACTGGCAGACTATAGTCCATATGACAAATATTATTAATACAATGACAGTTCATATACTAAGGATAGAAATATATACAATTGATTAGAAATAATACTGTAATGTCGAAGTTAAGTGGAGCTACAGACAGACGTTTTCGTACCAAGAAGTTCATAACTTAGAGGATAAATGGCAGGACTCATGGATAGCTTGGATGATCGGGTTGGTTGATTTTTTAATTCTTTGCATTAGACTGTGTTGAGCACGTCTTGTTACCTTCGGGAAGCTCGGGACATTGCGAGTAGCAAACATTTGCGAAGCTGAGCATCTCGGGGGTAATTTATGTAAGAGTCTAAAAGACCTATTGTACAACAAATTTAGGGTTCTGCCAGAACCTTTTTTATAATTCACCCACAGTTGCTGTCCGTATATATCACTGTAGAAAGTACGAAAGAGAGTGTCTTTAGCTTCACTTGTACAGAATCGAAAGTTCCTTATGGTCATATTCGCTTTAGCATACAGGCTTCGAGATTGTTTTCTTATATCCGAGTCATCACTCAAGGAGCTGGTAATAGTTTGACGCAAATACTTAAACTCTTGTACTTCCTCAATTACTTCACCATTCATTTTAAACCTTATATCAGCTGGCTGATTACAGCTTTTAGGATGAAATTGCATAACCTTAGTTTTTGTAACATTAAAAAGAATATCATGTTTCTGCGAATACACTTCGCAGACTTTTAGTAGCCGATCCAGACCTTTAACAGTGGGACTTATTAACACCATATCATCGGCATAAACTAAGTTATTTATCCTTGTGTTATCTATACAACATCCCACTGTTGCCTCATTAAGTGAAGCAATTAATCCGTCAATATACATATTAAACAGCATAGAGGAGAGCAAGGAGCCTTGTCTCACCCCGCAAGAGGAGCCAAAACACTCGGATAGTACATTGCCCCACCTAACAATGAAAGATTGGTGGGAATACCAAAATTTCAATAAATTTAATATGTACATGGGAACCTTCCTGTCTTCTAGTTTTGCAAATAAAATATTGTGGTTCACCCTATCATATGCCTTACTTATATCTAGGAAACAGCTATAAATAGTTGAATTACTGTCAATGAATTTAGATATTGTTTCTTTAAGTACATAGATACACAGGTCAGTTGAGTGGAACCTTTTAAAGCCAAACTGATTAGGAGATGTCCATAGGAAATCATTTAATCGGAGTAACAAGAGTTTTTCTCGTAGTTTCGAGAAGCAGGAAGCGACAGCAATACGCCTGTAATTATTGCTGGATAGAATGTCTCCGTACTTATTTTTGATCAGGGGGGCAAGATATATACCCTCATGAACTCTGCAGGGATATAGCTATGAGCAAGCATGGCTGATAGGAGCAATGATATATGCAGACATACTACGTCATTTGCATATTTTAAGTGCTCATTCGATAAGTCATCTACCCCTGACGCAGAACCAGTCTTTAACTCTTTAATTAACCTCTTTACTTCACAAAACGATATAAAAGTATTTTTCCTCTTGTCCCTCCCACAATCGTTTCGCTGCAATCTATCTTAAGATTATCCCTACTCACACTGTTAAGAATGTTAGAATAGTGGTTTTTCCACAGCTTTGCAATTTCATCCTCCCCTGACACCCCATCTATTGTCAGAGGGAGGACATTTTTGACACCCGTTTGATTCTTAACAAATTTCCAAAATTTATTATTATCGTTATTTATGCGAGCTTCACAGGCTTTTGATGCTCGAATAGACTCTTCTTCCTGTTTACATCGCCTTATGGCCGCCTTATACTGACCCTGACTTCTACACATATTCATGTATACTGGTCCTAATCTGGGTCTACCATGAAAGCACCACAAATCATAGGTGTCTTTCGATTCCCTCTTCAGGGGGGCAATAAAATCATTCCATCCAGGAATAATCTTAGTATGATAGTTGTAAGATTTAATCAGGGGGCTTCCTGCTTCTCTTAACAGGGATATTATCTTACTATAATACCTATCTATGAGTTTACAGTGAGAATCATTTGAGCAAGGATTAATTATTACAGGCAAGATGCAAAATTTCTAAATTATTAAAGAGGTAACTTGTTCTGTCTTTGTGTTCTATTCTCTGCTGCATATTAACATTGGACCAATCGACGCGATTATTCTTACCTATTGAGTTCTTGTTAAGTCGTGTTGAGCATAAATTGGTAAAGTTCAGTGGCGACTCGTGGTATAAATGTATGGGGGTGCGATTTCATAAAATTTATAATTTTTAGAATTCTAGTACATAAACAGTCACATGGTGCTTCCGTACGGTACTTATATGTCAAAAGAAGCCATAAATTTGTATTAAAAAAATATTTTAATAAAATATAAAAATAATTGTTGAATATCTTAAAATTGATATATTTTTTATCTGTTAAATTAATATTTATCGTTACAAGCAAGGGGGAGCGACCGCTCCATCGCTCCATCGCTCCTATATGCCAGTCGTCACTGGTAAAGTTGATTAATATTTCTAATGGTCTATGATCAGAAAGAAGGAAATCATGCAGAATATGAACTCTAACAATTCGATCCTTTAGATTATTACTAGTGAGAATGATCAATCCACCTGGTGGTACCACTTATATCACTAACGTATGTAAAATTACCACTGGCTACTCCTAATACATCTACATCACTTATACTTAAATTGGCCGACTCGCACATGTTACCCAATTCTACAAAGAATTCCGAGTTCACATGCGCGTTAAAGGCCCCCATTATTATTATATATATATATATATATATATATATATATATATATATATATATATATGTGTGTGTGTGTGTGTGTGTGTGTGTCCCTATAAAGACTACAGTCAATTTCGAGAAATATGTAGTTTTGGGGCCACTAAATTTCTTCCAAATGTCGAAACTCCGACCCTTTCACGCATGTACCAGTAAGAGTGAATACTATGCCTAGGATTAGGCGTACGCTAGGTTAGGTGGTCATTCAAAATTGTTTCGTAGTCTCCCACGTCGCCAACTCTCGGCCAATCAGAGGTCATAGGCGTTTCCAATTACTAGGTGGCCCAGAAACTACATATTTACTTGTAGCTACGGACGCCTGGCAGACGTAGAGGACAAAAAACGTTAATAAAAAAGAGAGAAAGGATTTTAGCCCTTTAACCACAGATAAACCAATGGCAAGAAATCTAGTTTTACTTTTGTTCCCTTGTTTTATATATATATATATATATATATATATATATATATATATAATGTTCATTTTCGATTAACTAATTTTTCTATAAATAAATTGCCAATTTATCAAAGTTTGACAATTTAATTACGTTTTTTATCTTCCAGTATATATATATATATATATATATATAGCGCCTCGGTGGTGTAGTGGTTAGCGTCGCTAACTTCGAATCCATCGGCCCTAGGATCGAAATCCGGTGACGGCAGGAGGCGCGCAGCAAAACCCAGCTGTTCACCCTTCCACACAATAAAGAAATTAGTTGGTAGATAAATGGGTACCCTGAGTAGCTAGTGGTTAAGACGCTGTGCTGCTGGTGGGGCGTGGTTCGGATTTCACGTTAAACTGTAGGTCTAAAGTGGAGTGACAGGCTTGACCTTCGTCAGAATGAACAATTCGGGTGGAAGGAAAACCAAGTTTAACCAAGTTTAACCAAGGTTATATATATATATATATATATATATATATATATATATATATATATATATATAATATATATATATATATATATACAGGGCGTCCCAAAAAAATGTATACACACTTTAAATAATTATAAAGGCAGTGTTTATTAAAATACATTTCATTTTCAAATGTAATAGAATCTACAGACATTATTTAATTGTTTTGTCAACGCCTGTTTTCAAACTGACGTCCGTTCTGGTCCAGGCACTGCTGATAACGCGAAGCAATGGAATCGCAAACATCACGAAACATTTCGTTTGGTATTTGTGTGCATTCTCGTTCAATGGCTGCTCTCAATTCAGCGACTGTTGCAGGTTTTATAGCGTAGACTTTGTCTTTTAAGTATCCCCATAAAAAAAGTCTAGTGGTGTGAGGTCTGGTGAACGCGGAGGGTATTCTACGAAACCCCTTCGTCCAATCCACATCCACATCGTGCCAAGTACCACTCGCAATACTCCACTCTTCGGTCCGGATCATCATCTTCATTAATAGCATGGACTAATCTTGGAATGTAACTTTTCCATTGACAGCGCTTCAAAATGCGTTGGACAGACGATTCTGAAATTCCTACCTCACGACTCGCTTGCCGCACAGATTTTCTTGGACTTTGGTGATACGTTTCCAGTACTCTTTCTTGCTTTGTGGGGCTTGTCGATGTCCGTGGTCTTCCGGAACGCTTCTTGTGGACATTCTGAACAGTTCCATCGGCTTCAAACTTATCTCTAATTCGAGTGATGGTAAGTCGCGTTGGTGGATCTGTTTGAAACTCCCTCCTAAACTGTCTTTGCACTTCAACTGTGTTTTCACACTTCCAGTAGCATTTTAGAATGAATTTCCTTTGTTCAAAGCTTAGTCTGACTGCCATTATTAATTCTAATGGGTTTAACTTGGAAAGAAAGAAACATCAATTGAGCTATCAGCTGTTAAAGTGTGTATACATGTTTTTGGGACGCCCTGTATATGCAGGGTGGCGCACAAGTCAGGAACCATAGGCACATTTTATTAAATTATAATAAATGTTTGCATTGGTGGCCTTCCACTTGGAGACACTTTCTGATGCGTTGAATGCATGATGTTTGAACATTCCTTAACACATTGGTACTGATTTTGGCACACTCAGGTGTGATTTTATCCTTTAGAGAACGTATGGTTCTGGGTCGATCAGCATAGACTACCGACTTGAGATGGCCCCACAAGAAAGTCAAGAGGCGTGAGGTCTGGAGACCTAGGTGGCCATTCGACGGGTCCTCGCCGTCCGATCGACTTGCTTGGGAATGTTTCATCTAAAGAGCTCCGGACGATGGTTGCGAAATGTGGTGGTGCACTATCCTGCTGAAACCACATCTCTGCCCGTTTTGCCATTGGAATGTCGCCATATGGGCATTAGAAACGTTTGCAGCATAAGCAAATATGTTTCACCTGTTACATTGCCGTCGAAAAAGTACAGACCAATTAACCGATCCTCCCACAGAGCGCAGCCCACACCATAATTCGTGGATCGAATTGCATATGTCCTTTCTCCCTCCAGTGTGGGTTCTCACTGGCCCAATAGCGTACATTATTCCTATTGACACGACCGCTGAGGTGAAATATCGTTTCGTCGCTGAACATGATCCTTCGTTGAAGCTGTCGATGTTGTAGAATCCACTGGCAGAACTCTACATGACGGTCTGTGTCGTCACCGTGCAGTTCCTGAACGAGTTAGACTTTTTAGGGGTGGAAACGATTTGTTGTAAGAATTCGTTGAATGGATCTTCTGGAGACACACGTTTCCTGGGATAACTTCTTAAGGACTTACGTAGGCTGTTTTCGAGGTGATTGAGTACCGTTAGTGATGTTGCTGCATCGGTTGAACTTTTTGGCCGGCCACTACGCGGCCGATCATGAACACTTCCCGTTTCTTTGAAGTAAGTGAACAGTTTTCCAACTGATGTCTGAACTGGCGGCCTCTCAGGGTGTTTGTCATTAAAAGCAGTAGCAACTGATCGGTGAGTGTTACCACGCCTTGCACACATTAAAACTATCTCCACCCGTTCATCTATTGTCAATTTCTGTGCCATAAGTTCAACAACAAACCTGAAAAGAACAAAACGTTAAAACACAAATTATTAAAATGTGCCTATGGTTCCTCACTTTTGCGCCACCCTGTATATACAGGGTGTGTATAAAGTAACGCAAGTGAAGAGAGAATCCAGTTTGAATTAAGTTAAACTAATTTTAACTTCTTTTTTAACTCGTAAAAACCTTTTCAACTATCGACTAATACACTGTAGGGTGGATCGATTTTACATTTTTTTCGATTTCCATATTCTAATAGAGACAAAAACTTGCGCATGCATGAGAAAATAGCCTCTGCAAAATCTTAGCTTAATAGGTAATCATTTCTGCCCCCGGCAGAGCGATGAAAATCATATTTTAGTAGTCAAAAACGTATTTTTAAACCCTAGCCTAGAGTCATAAAATTTTGCGTGTGTGTTATTTCATGCCTAAGCAACGATATAAATGCTATGGGAAATATATAAATGCATTATTTAAGACAAAGAGCCGATCTGAAAATATGTATAATATGTATACATATTTTCAGATCGGCTCTTTGTCTTAAATAATGCATTTATATATTTCCCATAGCATTTATATCGTTGCTTAGGCATGAAATAACACACACGCAAAATTTTATGACTCTAGGCTAGGGTTTAAAAATACGTTTTTGACTACTAAAATATGATTTTCATCGCTCTGCCGGGGGCAGAAGATGATTACCTATTAAGCTAAGATTTTGCAGAGGCTATTTTCTCATGCATGCGCAAGTTTTTGTCTCTATTAGAATATGGAAATCGAAAAAAATGTAAAATCGATCCACCCTACGTATACAGTTGTTATAAAGTACATGTAATAAATATTACTTGTCCATGTTCACTCGCGGTGATATAATTTATATTGCATTTATCTCTTCACTTGCGTTACTTTATACACACCCTGAATAACTTCACCGACCTAAATAGCTTCAAGAACCAAAACATTCACATAGCACTTACACAAGAAAACACTAAAACGCACACACAAAACACCCACCATCCCTGACTTCACGGCGATCCGTCAAGATCGTACTGGGGGTCACGGGGCTGGACTCATCACTTACATACGTAAAAGCATTACCTAAACTGATACCACCCAAAACATTACAAACACAATCCAAGCAGATAACACGATAGAAATACAGGCAGTTAACATTAAAACACGCGCAAAACACAACACCACACTCATCAATATTTACATCCCACCACATAGTTCTCCTCAGGTGCCAGCCAATTACAATCCAGTTACACAATCTGGCCTCTCTCACTGATGTCATCTTAGGAGGAGAATTCAACACTAAAGACACTAGTTGGTACTTGCACAACCAAAGCAACACCAGAGGCGCTAACATAGCCACACAACTAAACAGCCTCTTCATTCTTAACAACACAGAAGAACATACACACATACCACATCAAGCAGGATACTCAAACTCCTCGCCAGACAACGTTCTGTTCCCCCTCACTGGCAACACACACACACTGGAGAACAGAAAAACAACTGTCATCAGACCATCTGCCCATCATCATTACAACACGTCCCCAACAGCCTTAGGCACACTTAGAGAAATTACAAGAAAGCTGATTGGGAACAGTTCAAAATACAGACTGAAGAACAATTCACCACATTAAACAGCACACCCATCATAACCATCAATACAACACCCAAGACATTCAATCAGATGATCATCAACAATGCAAACAAATACTGTACATACATACCCAAGGGCAATATTAGGAAATACAACCCAAATTACACTAGAGAAATAACCCACTTCATAAGGCAACGTAACAACTTCAAATATAACACACAAACACCACACACAGAAGCCATAAAACAGCAGATACAACAGCTCAACACAGAAATAAACAACAAACTTAAAGAAAAACAAACAAACATTTAGGGAAGTCATAACACTAAACCACTCCACAAATACATCCAGGCTATACAAGACTATAAACAGCACCACCCACTCTAACAGGGGTATTCACACCTCACACGCGGCTATCTGTCGCAGCCAAAATAATATCCCAACATATACACAACAAGCTAACATTCTAGTTAATCACTACGCAAAGATAAGTCACCTAAACAGAGACAACAACCAGAAACACGCAGAGAGACAAACAGCCAGACAAGAAAACCTACAGACTCGGCACGACCATTACACCCTTCAATACAGACCAGACCACCAAAATCATCAAAAACATTAAGAATTCGAAGGCTACTGGACCAGACAACATATCTAACATACACCTTAAACACTTGGGCCCACAGGGAATACTAGCTCTCACAAACATCAGCACATATTCATACCAACACTGTATTATTCCTGACATATGGAAACAAGGTAAAATTATTACACTACTCAAACCAAACAAAAATCCAACAGAACCAGCTTCCTATAGACCCATTACTTTACTATGCACACCTTCCAAAGTAACAGAAAGACTAAACTTACAAATCACCAACCCACACATACCATACCACCATATCGCCTACTCAACATGGGTTTAGACCTCACCACTCAACCACGACATTACTCACTAACCTCACGCAGCACATCATGGATGGCATCAACTCCTGACGACCAGCTCAACGTACACCATTAGCAACACCATTAGCAACAATAGACATTAGTAAAGCATTTGATCCTATCCCACGCTTCCCTCTCAAACAAAATACTCACACAAACATGCACAATAACACCAAAAGGTGGCTGAGCAACTATCTTTCAGGAAGATACTCGCATGTTACATTTAATGGCAAGTCATCCAAAAACAAGCTTTTCCGAACGGGGACCCTCAAGGTTCTGTTCTCTCACCAACACTGTTCAACTTATACATGCATCACATTCCAACACCCAAAGATAACAAGCTTACCTTATCATCATATGCAGATGACATCACTCTAACATCCACCCACAACAACATCGACACCGCTACAAATAACCTACAAACATACATAAACAGTATACAAGACTGGCTCACATACAATAGACTCAAAGTAGTGCTCACAAAATCAACCATCACCTTGCTAACAAAAGAACACCAGATAACTCCACAGCTTACACTAAACAACACCAACATTCCACACACTCACAGGACCAAAATACTTGGGTTCACATACAACACATCATTATCTTTTGCAAACCACATTCAGGACATTAAAAACAAATGTACGTCAAGACTTAACATGCTTAGGGTACTAACAGGCACAAACTTTGGACACCAGCAGGAAACAACATCACTCATATACAAACAATATATTCGCTCAGTTATGGACTATGCTAGCCCATGCTGGGCACCCATTATCTCAAACACACACAAACACTTTACGGACAATACAAAACAACGCACTTATCATTCAGGATGCACTCAAACAACACCAAGAGAACACCTGCACACAAACAAAAATACTGAAAATTAGGGAACATTTAAACATGAAGGGAACACAATTCATGGCAGCAGCGACAACTAACCCACAACACCCTTGCCACTACATGTACAATCATGCACCAACACCTCGCACCATTAAGGTAACACCAGAGAGACATTATAACCAAATACTCCATTCCATACCACGCCCCACAGACATCACACAGTACAGAAAACACTTAACCCACAAAGCACTGACACGACTCGGTCCGAATGCGGTCCTAGGTGCGAAGCCGCCACCCATTGACAGGTCAGAGACCAGCCTGAGCAGATCGGCTCGAGTTAACTTAGCACGATTCCGATGTGGACTAGGGTTTCTCCTTATATGCAGCTTTCTTCATCCCGGGAAATCCCGGGAATTCCCGGAAAAATTAAGCCAATTCCCGGGATCCCAGGAAATCCAGGAAATGGTTGTATATTTAAGAGAACGGTAATTTTTTTATTGTTCAGTGATAAAATACCCGTTTAGGATTGGGATAACCAATTACTTATGCCTAGATGACCACTTTTGCATTGTAATACTTGAATTGAGTTTACCAATCAGTAGTAGCTATTTATTATTTATTAAACATAATATTTATCATGCTATTCATTTGCAGGGGACAAATAAAAGGCTAAAATATTATATTCCTTTAATTATAATTAAGTGCATTTGCAAATAAAAAAGAAAAAGAAAAAGAAACTTCATTCAAAAAAAATAATTTATACCTTTTATCTCAACATATTTTATCTTAAAATATTTAGCCAATACAAAAAATAAAAGTCAAATAAACTTCATTAGAAAAAATAATTTCACCCTTTTATCTTAAAATATTTTACCTTAAAATATTTATCTTAAAATATTTAAAGAGTCAATCAACATTTTTAAAATAGCTTCTTAAAAAACAAGTAATCGATACTTCTATCACTAAGACGAGTTCTCAACTTGGTGATAAATAAACCTGCTGCAGGAAAGGCTCTTTCTGATTCAACAGAGGTTGGGGGAATGATTTTCAGTGCATCAAATAAATTTATGATGTTTGAAGTTCTGTTCCCTATTGTCTCGAATAACTGCAGTTCTTGCTTCAAATGCTTGCTTAAACTCTGAGCAAGATGAGTTGCCTGCGATCGCTAGATAATATACTGAGACTCGGTTCCTTGTATTATACGCAGCGCTAGCGACATTCCTTCGGCCAGTTTTTGGCATACGCCCACTTTTAGATTGCTCTAAGTTGCTAATGCTAGTAGGTGTTCATTTAAGAAAGCAGAAAAGTAGAATAAAATGTGGTAAATATTATGCAGTTTTCTTTAATTCTACCCAAGAGCCTTCTAATAACAAAAGAAAAAACAAATAAATCCATAAAAAATAAATTAAGTCATTTTAAAATTCCCGGATTTCCCGGGATATTTATCCAATTCCCGGGATTTTCAAATCCAATGAAAACACGGGATCCCGGGAAAGAAACCCTAATGTAGACATCACCCCAACTTACAGACTAGACAACTCCACAGACGACACCTGCCACTTGTGCAAGGACACACCACAAACAATTGAACATTATGACAGACTGTACCGCTCTAGCACAACATAGAACACAACACATCACTAGTGCGCTGAACCTCTGGTCCACTCTGGAGAGGGCGATCGGTTACCTGCGTGCCGCCGGCTTGCTCGATCAGGAGACACTACAAACATTTGAACACATTATGACAGACTGTACCGCTCTAGCACAACATAGAACACCACACAACACAACATCACTAGTGCGCTGAACCTCTGGTCCACTCCACAGAAGGCGATCGGTTACCTGCTTGCCGCCGGCTTGCTCGATCGGGCTGATCGGCTAACCAACAACAACTTCAAGAACCAACTGACAGATTCCTGTGCAAAGTCCCTGACCAGCCATGCGTGGCTGGCTACGAGGGCAGGAGGAGATCAGACAGCAATTCCTCCTTCACCAAACCTGCAATGAGGCGGGATGCTGCAGAGGGGTTGCCCGCAGCTCGATCCTGAACCATCGTTCAAACTCACATAAAATAAGTAGATCTATAATGACCTCGGAGTTAGCGCAATGGGCCCCATTAGTTGGTCTGAGCGCTGCGTCAATTTCTGGCCCTCTTGACTTTAATTAGTATTTGTTATTGCTCTAACTGCTGGATCATTATTACCAGACCATCGGGAGTCGAACCCCAGACCTCAGTGGTTTCACGTCGCTTGTAGAGAAACGGTGTTATCCAGTAAACAAAGGCAACGTTACAGTTGAGTAGTATGCCCGCATTTGGTCCGAGGAAATTGGGGCGCTTTGAAATGTGCCCCTGGAGGGGCCCCATGGAGGCATTCGCCTCCGTAATCAGGAGGCCCCATTCCTAAGTTCCTCACCCCATTTATGGAGCATCACCGTCTTTCATGAGGGGCATTTCGGAGTTTGCCCCTTGAGGGGGCCCGTGGCCCCCTTCTTGTAAAAAAAAACAAGTAGAAGGATCATTGAGAATTTTCTCCTCTCCTCCTTTTATAAGACTTCACAGTCTTTCATGAGAGGTTTTGAAAACAAAGAAACAAACATTCCCTGATGAGATGTTGAGTTGAGAAAAAAATTTCATGGCTCATTTTACACAGCGTTCCGGCGCATTCCGCCGTGTCCGGTTTCGCGGGTCCCGTTAGTTTATCTTTCTGGAAGCGTTCTGGCAGAAGATGCATTTCTGACGCATCAGGTTTCTGCTGATTATATATATATAAAATAAGTTATAATATAATAATATATATATATAATAAATATATATATATATATATATATATATATATATATATATATATATATATATATATATATATATTAATATATACACGCATAATAGTAAGTGAAAACAACGCATATCAGAAGAACTGTAGTGTCTGACAAATAGCAAAAATTCTTTAACGCCAACCGTGGCCTTATGGCCACATGAACTACACAAACGAACCTTGCAATCTGAATATTAGAGATTATTTAAATAGGAAAAATAGGAAAAACCTTAAAATAAAATTCCATAAGAGACAACCTACTAATTGATCTATTTGAAAACGTGTAAGATCTCAAAAAAATACAGCAGAAAGCTTTAAAAATAACTTTTTGTCAACTGTGTGTAGATTCATCGTTTCGGTTTAATATATTAATACCGATACCACACAAAATAAAATTGAATAAATACAGTTAACTCAAACAAATTTCGTTTTCTTCTAATATTTGTATTACGAAATAGATCCAGAAAATATTAACTAAATTCATTTAAATTTCATTTATCTAATCTTAGGGGAAGCTAATATATTTCAATCCAATAAAATATATATCTAGTATAGTATAGTAGGGGACATTCTTCATGAACAGCAATTATCATCATAGCGCTTTCGTCTAATGACATCCTCAGGAACACTGAAGTACATAAAGAGTTACAGCCTATATATAGGTTACACAATATATATATATATATATATATATATATATATACAATAAACGGAGAGATAAAAATTTTAAAAAAAATTAAAAAATTAAAAATTAAACATTAAAGGATTGTGGGAGGAGCATATAAATTGTAAGGAAAAACTACCGATTTTTAGCACAAGATCAAATGAATTGTTTCCAACCAATGTTATAGATAATTTAAAAATAAAAATACAAATTTATACTGGAAATCTGCCCAGGATTTAACACTCTGGCCCTTC
This sequence comes from Bathynomus jamesi, assembly GCA_023014485.1. Taxonomy (NCBI): domain Eukaryota; kingdom Metazoa; phylum Arthropoda; class Malacostraca; order Isopoda; family Cirolanidae; genus Bathynomus; species Bathynomus jamesi. Next base: position 445,335 of record JAJOZX010003762.1, on the reverse strand, counting down.
TTGTTTAAGTTCGATGTATATAAAAATAAATTGAAAAATAAAAGTTATTAGAGTAGCATACAAGTTTACCAAAGATTTAGCGTTCTACCCTTCTTATCTAAATCTGTTCTGAAGGAATTCAAAACAATAGGATCGAGTTGAAAAAGACCTTTGCTTATGTTGAAGTTATTTGTAAGTTGGATAATGGTAGACTCAAGAATATTTCTATTAACAATGTTGCTAGAGTGAAATAAAACTGAAGCATTATTCCAATCAATGCAGTGGGATAACTGACAAATGGACAAAAAGGGCACTGGACGACTGTCCTGTTCTAACGGAAATTGATACTGTTTTATACGTGTGTGCAAATCCTTTCCCGTCTGACCTATATAAAAGGAATCACATTGTTTACAACCAATTTTATAGATAATGTCTGAATTATTGGTAGGGTTATTTTTACTATGATATTTTCACAATATTGTTATATGAAAATACTACATTAATATCCAAAAGTTTAAGTACATTAGCAATGCCTAAAAGACCGGGAAAAATGGAAGTACTAAAATATTTTTTGACAAAGTACGAGTGTTATTATTCACACGATAGAAAGTTCGTTTTGCCTTGTTGAGACAAGATTCCATAAACGCAGATGGATAACACAGATCACTTCCAATACCGTTGATTTTTTTCCAATTCGGCGTCGATGTATTCCGGACTGGCGATCCTAAGGGCGCGGAGAAACATTGAAGAAAAAATGGCCGTCTTAGTGGGGGTGTCATGTCCCAAGGAAAAGTGTACGTAGGACAAATTGTTTGTTTTTTCCAATAGATACTAAACTTAAAACCTGGGCTTTCCCTATATACACGCACATCCAAAAACGGGATTGAGTTGTCTTGTTCCATTTCTAAAGTAAACTTAATGGAGGGGACTTGATCATTTAACTGAAGGAGGAAGTTATCCAGGTCACGATTCATGGGCCAGATACACAAATATCGTCGACGTACCGCAACCAAGGGATGCCAACCCCCAGGATTCTCGGAATGTAAGTAATTTCGAAAAATTCCATATAAATATTGGAGAGGAGGGGCGACAAGGGGTTGCCCATGGCCATCCCAAAAACTTGTTGATGATACTCGTTATTGAAAGTGAATTTACAGTCTTTGATGCAAAGCTTAATAAGTTCCAAAACAATGTGTGAAGGTAGTGGCAGGTCATACTTATGTAATTCTCGGGAGAGAAAGTCAAGCATATCGTCAATCGGCACTTTTGTAAACAATGAACAAACGTCAAAACTGATCATAGTTATTATGGACAAAGTGGACTACATCAGAAAGATGAATGAGCTTCTCCAGGACCCCACCACATACAGCAAACTTAGGAAGAACCCGCAGGATGACGTCATCAAATCATTTAATAGTGGCTTGAACGCATTGTCAAAGATCATAAGGACTTAATTCCGCTTTTCATGTCCACTTCACCTTCTCTGCCCTACCTTTACGGTCTTATTAAAACCCACAAACCTGGCAACCCTATGCGCCCTATTATTAGCTCGGTGGGCTCTCTTACTTATAAACTCTCCAAATGGCTTGTCAAAGTCTTGTCCCCCATTCTCGGAACTATCTTCGATTCACATGTAAAAAATTCCATGGATCTTACTGAAAAATTGAATAATGCACGAACTGAAACCAACGATAGATTGATCAGTTGTGACGTTTGTTCATTGTTTACAAAAGTGCCGATTGACGCTATGCTTACACCAAATTCTGTGCAATATAACTTTAAATTAGTTGCATTAAATTTTAAAATACCATGCGTCATGACTTTTTTAGATGGTGAAAGATAATTATGCTGCCAAATTCGTGGTAATAACGCATAAGAAAAAGTAATTTTTAATAAATAACCTTATTCAAAATTAAAAAGGGGCGAAACACGCTAGATGCAGCAATTAATAGAAGATAGTTCATTGATAATAATAATACTGTCCTCCTTTTTACCGTCAATTTTGAATTCATACCCTAACCCCTTAAATCGGATTACGGAACATTCTTCGCCCACAGTTCATCCCCAACAATTCATAGCCAACAATTCATAGCCGTATACAATTCATCCCCAACAATTCATCCCCAACAATTTTATATATATATACTGTTTATTATGTATTTTTGCTCTCGTCATTTTCATTTAAACTAACGAAAATATCACAACTTAACCTAACCAATCATCAAGGGCGTTCAGTTGACCTAACCGGCGTTCAGTTGACCTAATCGGGCATTCAGTTGACCTAACCGGGCATTCAGTTGACCTAACGGGGCATTTTCCGTTTTATTTTGTTTTTTCCGCTTAAAAGGGAAAATGTGTTTTTCGTCGGTAGTCCCGATTTACAATTTACAAGTTACAATTTACAAATACAAACATTTTGTATTTATGTTTCAAGGTCGTCAATGACGTCACATAAAATTCGTCTTCTTAATTTTATGTCAGCCAACAATTCATAGTCAGTATTTTTCAATTTATCTTTATATTTATTTCTCTCTTTCTGTAATTTTCCTGGCTATGAATTGTTGGGCTTGATTTGTATACGACTATGAATTGTTGGCTATGAATTGTTGGGGATGAATTGTTGGCGAAGAACTAGCCGGATGCCCCTTAAATCGGTATACATCTTCTTCGTTATACAGGGTGGGCCGTAAGTTTCCATACATAGGAAAAATAAACATTTTTTTATGGACAACCATTTTTATTTATAATATGCTCTACATGGTTGCCATTGTTTTGAAAACACATTTCAATACGTGTTCCCCACTGTTGATGAACACGCATTAGCACAGTTGACGTTATGCTTGTAATGGCGTTGGTGATACGTTCCTTTAGATGATTTATGTCTCGTATCTTTTCCTGATACACCATGGCCTTCAAGTGCCCCCAAAGATAGAAATCAAGGGGGGTGAGATCTGGGGATCTGGGAGGCCACTCCACAGGACCACGCCGACCAATCCAAGCATCCGGAAACTGCTGCTGATCCAAATACCGACGCACGTGAAGACCATAATGAGGTGGAGCTCCATCTTGCTGGAAGTAAACTGGGAAGTTACCTTCCTCGTTTAGCAGGGATGGGAAAATCTCTTCTTGCAACATGTTAAGATACCTTTCGGCATTAAGATTTCCACTGATAAAAATTGGTCCAATAATTCTGTCACCCCATATCCCGGCCCACACCATCACTTTACCGGCACCTTGCATCTTCGTCGGACTCAGCCAGTTAGGGTTAGCATTACTCCAATAACGTATGTTTTGCCGATTAACCTCTCCATTGACGTAAAAATTTGCTTCATCAGTAAACAAGATCTTACGTCAAACGCATATTCTTAGGGTATCTGAAACATAAAAACAAACGTTTAATTTTTCCTATGTATGGAAACTTACGGCCCACCCTGTATATATTGCTACAAAGAAAACGGAACAATGTATTTTGACGCTGAGCTCTAAAAATCATATTCAGAAGCTTACGAATAATATGAAAATATTGTTTGCAACCAATCTGAAATATTGCATACTTTTTTTTAGCACATATTTAGTTGTGGACCATTTGGCCCACTAGTTATCCTATAAAAGCATGTATTTCACGTTTTTAGTACCTTTAATAATGTGTTTTTTCATTCCTTCACATCGATGTTAGTTTTCATACTTCTGTCGTAATTGTGCCCAAATAAATAAATATATATATATATATATGTCCTTTTTTAAATATGATCCACAACTACAAAGTGCTTTGAAATGTTGTCCGCAATATTCAGATTAATATATATATATATATATATATGTACCAGGATGAAGTATCGTAAATACAAATGCGAAACAACCAACCACCCGAACACCTAAGGTAACCTAAGAGTAGGGTGACCAGATTTTTGCGATCCCAATGCGGGACGGATCCATTGGTACACTAATATACTCGTATGATATCTCGATAACACTCCACAGGTCAACCAATACCTTTTAAAAGCATTTTGCAGCACTCTATAGGCATTTTACTTTATCTTTCAAAGATATATAACGACAAATAATTGCTACGAAAAAGTAATTTTATATAGTTTACTTACCTAATTTATTGAAAAACATTTTATTTAATTGTACTTGGCACTGGAATGTATTTTCTTAGGAGAGGTATTTCTTTGTTTAGATATTTACAAAATTCAAGGCAACTCATCTCGTAATTACATATCGTTAATAACGCTGCTTTTAGAGTATTTATATTTAACCGACTTTTTTCTTCTGTCCAAAAGTTATTCATTATGGAAAATACCCTCTCTGTTGGAGCATTTGATCCAGGTAAACTCAAACAGCTTGTTTATGCTTAGTAGAGTTTAAATGACGGTAATTATTCGTTTTTTGACCCAGTCTCTTTTTATAATGAGAGCAAACTTTTCTGGTCAATTTTGAGGTGTTCTGCACGAATCTGCCATCCGTTTCCTGTGCAAATGCGTAGTTTTCGAGATATCGTCATCTCGAAAACTACGCATTTGCACAGGAAACGGATGGCAGATTCGCGCAAAACACCTCAAAATCGACCAGAAAAGTTTGCATTCGTGCTAAACACAACCTAATCTAACCTAACAACCTAACCTAACCAGTCACCTTATTTTGGAGGATATAGTTCTGCAATTGCAGTAAGGAAGTGATGCAGAACTGTAGAATCTTCAGGATCTTCTGCCAGGAACAAGTATCGTGCAAAATATTTCCGGTAATGAGGGCGTCTGTTCCCAGCAAGTAAAACCCACGATTTCACATCCTTCCACAAGCGTTCAATGTTTTGCGTGTGGGGATCCACAAAATTTTCACTGTGATTAATTTGCTTATGCGTGTAACCAACAAGGCCAACAAGGCGGATTAGGTCTTCAAAATCAAGTTCACAAGATTGACACGTCATGGTTCTAGAACGAAAATCACCAAACTAACGAGTAACAGAAAGAAGTAGGCAAAATCAAGAAAAAGTAGCCAAAAATAAACAAAGTAACCTATAGATGAATGAAAATCTCCAAAAAAGGTAGCCAAAATAAACAAATTAACCGAAATTTATATACATACATATTAGGAAGTAGAAATTTTTTTTTTTTTATAAAAAAGTACGTTTTATACAAATTTGCACAAGATAATATATATATATTTTCTTATTCAGTTTTGATTGGTTATTCAATATATATTGCTGTTATAGCTGGGTGTGACGGTCAAAAAACGAATAATAACCTAAATGACGTTTAATGTCACATTTCCCACCACTTGCAATTGAAAAAGTAGAAAAAACATTTAATACATTTCACCATGCTTTCACTCTTTGCTTTTTTAATAAAAGGATATTCTTTTTCTAAATCTTCATTGAAAGTGCACTTTCTTTTTGAAGTAATTTTTAAAATGTATGGGTACTCTGACAATTAAATAACACGTCAACACCATTATAATTCAAAATTTTAACTGCCGAGCGTCGGCCGTCGAGGTCTGTCGTACTGGAGGTTTCAAAAACGTTTTAAAACGTTTATGAGGGGATGCGCGGATGCCAGATCTACGATAATGAATACAAATTACATTTCATTTGTACGAAAATTGCATAAATACAAGAATGTGGGACATTGCATTGTCCCGCATTGGTCAATGTTTTTTGCGGGACAGACACTCTAAATGCGGGACAGTCCTGCAAAATGCAGGACGTCTGGTCACCCTACCTAAGAGGAATGTTATGTGCGGACAACTTTTAAGTTGATTTATTTGATCGTGTATTTTGTAAGCAAAAGCATTTGTAAAGTTCTTTAATCCTGAACCTTAAACTGACAAAATCATGAAACTTGATTCAGCTTAGAATACGGAAATCCTGTTGCTAACCGATTCCTGGTTAAGGAATTTCGATGTTATTCGTATTTCAGTGAAAGGTCTCTCGTTTAAAGAGGTTGAAACTATTCTTGGAAAGTTTATAAATCTAGTATTAGCGTTTGGAGTTTAGTAATTCATCTGAAGATATAATTGTTAATTACTCGGATTTAAATACTTTTGTTAATGGCGTCCTTTATTAATGAACTGATTACACTGCCCAACACCAATTTTGCTGATTTAATTCTAACACCTGTTTTTAGGTAACTTTGGTGTGCTGATTTCAGAAATCACCTTAGTTTTTGCCTATCACGTCAGGTTTTCGAGCAATCAAATACGGAGATATCGCATTTTGGCAGGGTTATGCCCAATTTTTTTTCTTTTCAAAAAATAAGTTTTTACATACTCAGAATCAGCATGGAAAAGTAAACAATTGTGCAGGAAGTGAACTTTAATATACAATGGTAATATTGACACATAAAGTGATTAAAAGTGTTTAAATAAGCAAAAAATGAATCCATGATCATGACGTCACGCCCACACCTGGGGAAATCACAGATACCCAAGATTTTAATATGTTGTACATGACCTTTAGATTTAATGCACAGATTTGCGTATTCCACAGATAAAATTTTAACAGCAAAATAGCTGTTAACAGGTCTCAAAAATCATCAATTTTGATAAGTGCCCTTCATGGATCACCCAAAATAGGCATATTGCATTGCACATTGCACGAAAACCTGATGTGATGGCAAAATCTAAGGTGATTTTTGAAATCAGCACATCAATATTATCCAGAAACAGGTCTTAGAATTAAATCACCAGCAAAATGTTTTTTTGTTGGGCAGTGTTATTATTAAGGTGTGTTTATTATTTATATTTTAAAAGTATGTTTATTAATATGTTGTAATTGCCAAATTCCTTCTTATTTATTGTAACTGTAATTATGCATTTAATAATTGGTATTAATGAAGTATTTATGAATTCTTGTTTAATTATTAATTTTGAGTTTGTAAGTTTGTACAGAAGTTAATGAGGATGATTTTTAATGTTTTAGGCCTTTTTATCGAGGAGCTGGAGCTTGGCTTCGCCTGGTGACGCTGCATGGGCTTTGGTTGGCCATTATTGAGCCTAACGCATTGCCAGGTTATCTTAGTGCAATAACACTGGTCAACAACAATTTTGTCACAAGGGTTTTGATGGGTGTTCTAAGTGTACCTTTTCATGCTGAATCTAAATATGAAATCAGATTTTTTCTATCAGGCTTAGTTTACTTGTGACGCTATGTTCATTTTTTCCTCATTTAGCATGATCACCGGATAAAAAATAATAACATATTATATATAATTAAGTATATAACAATATTATAATATAAAACATTATAAAAATAATAAATATAATAATATATTATATTAATTAATATAACTATAATAAAATATATTAATATTAATATATATGTTGTATTAATTTTTCTGTAAAATTAGTACAATTTACTCCTTTGGGGAGAAAGTTCTGATAATGCTGGCAGGATAAATTTGGTCGGAGCAGCAGACTGTGCAGGTTGAAACATGTTTGTACCTGTTCAGACATGAGCCTAGTTTCTGTGTGTAGAGCAGCTCCAAGTCAGTCTGCTTGTAAATGTCAGTGTTAACAGCTAGTGTCTGTTCCTTCTTGTTAATTTTACACAAGTGTTGTATTCATATAGATGTTTTGTAATGCCGCGGAACTGTCTGAATCATCCTAATTCCTTTTGTTATGTATGTGGTGATCTAACTTTAAAATCCCAGAAACGTAACTTTACACCATTAGTAAAAAAATGCTATGAACTTTATTTCGGATGTAAAGTAGAAGATCAGGACAAGAGTTGGGCCCCTCACATTTGTTGTGACATGTGTAAGACTACTTACAGGATGGCTAAACGGTTCACGTCACATGCCATTTGCTATTCCAATGATTTGGAGGGAACCCAAAGATCACACAACAGACTGCTATTTCTG
>JAJOZX010003762.1:420000-435000 GCA_023014485.1 Bathynomus jamesi | reverse complement strand
GTATCCCCGGACGCATTGGAGATAGGCCCAACATCCTGGATTTATTTCTTACCTGTCATCCTTCTTCTTACTCCGTGAAACTTTTCTCTCCGTTGGGCACCTCCGATCACAATCGTATATTTGTTTCCTGTCCTATCGCTTCAATTCGGCCTTTGGATCCCCCCAAGAGAAGGCGCCTTTGGCACTTCAGTGCTACTGATTGGGATGCCCTTAGGCAGTACTTCTGTGATTTCCCATGGAATGATTACTGCATCCATGGCCGGGGCCCTTCTGGGTGTGCTGAGCGCATCAGAGAGTGATTCTCTTGGGCATGGAGGCAAACATTCCATATTCTATTCGTACTACTAATGCAACAAAAAACCATGGTTTAACTTTACTTGTTCTAATACTATCCGCAACAGAGAGGCCTTCAGAAGGTGCCGTCGCCATCCAACTCCTGATTCTCACTCAGCTTATATTGCTGCCCGGAATCATGCAAGATCCGTTCTTCGACTCACCAAAAATTTCTTCAACCAAAAAAATGTGAAAATCTATCCAATTCTAATTCTTCTCGCTCTTTCGGTCATCCAGCTAAGAACATCTTTAGCAACCTTACTCATTACTGCCTCTTCTTTCCCTGCTCTTTTCCATTCCGACGGCCAGTTGCCGTCTCTTCTCCTGTCAAAGCTGGGCTCTTCGCTCAAATTTTCGCTTACAATTGAACCTTGGACGATTCCGGTGGTGTTCATCCATCTCCAGCCCCTCTGACTTTATTATGTCTGAAATTAGAATCTCTTCTAAAGATGTTTCTCTGCCCTATCTGGGCTCAACTCTAGGAAGGCGTATGGTCCTCATGGTGTCTTCCTCCTGTTCTTAAGAACTGTACTTCTATGCTGACGCCCTGTCTATGCAAACTCTTTCGTCTATGCTTCTCATCTGGTACTTTTCCTTCCTGTTGGAAGTTCGCTTTCATTCAGCCTGTCGCAAACAAGGGTGACCGCTCTCAACCCTCCAACTATCGTTCAATTGCGTTGATTCCTTGCCCTTCCAAAGTTTTTGAATCTACCCTCAATAGAAAGATTCTTAAACAGCTTTCTTCTCATTCTTCTTTCAGATCGTCAGTATGGGTCGCTCTACTGGTGATCTTCTTGCATATCTCTGACTCTTGGTCATCCTCACTTTGGTGTTTCGGTGAAACTTTTGCTATTGCACTAGACATATCAAAAGCTTTTAATAGTCAGGGACAGATCTTTAATTTCCAAACTGCCCTCCTTCGGTTTCTATCCTTCTATCTGTTCCTTCCTCTCTAATTTCCATCTGGCCGATATATAGCTGCAGTTGTAGATGGCCACTGTTCTTCTCCTAAAGTTATTATCAGTGGTGTTCCTCAGGGTTCTGTCCTGTCACCCACTCTTTTCCTTTTATTTATTAATGATCTTTTAATTCGCACTTCCTCTTCTATTCACTCCTATGCCGATGATTCCACTCTTCACTTCTCCACCCGTATCCCAAAGCGTCCCTCTCAACACCCACTCCATGATTCTCGTAGTACGGCAATGGAGCACCTGACCTCTGATCTTTCTGCTATCTCTGGTTGGGGGCAGAGAAACCTTTGTGGCCTTCATTGGCTCAAAAACTCAGTACCTCCATCTGCCTACTCGTCACAATCTTCCACAGTCTATCTCCTTACCTTCAACAACACACAACTCAATCCTGCCTCTTCTCTTAACATTCTTGGTGTTTCCTTTTCTCGTGAACTTTCCTTGATCTTACCTCTTTCATAATTTATTGTGATAAAAACAGAGGAGGCCGGCCTCCCATGCCTCCTCTGAAAAGTCGCCGGTGACGGCTTGTGAAGAATGGGTTACTGTATGCGAAAATTTCATTAATAAAGTATTATTATTTCTATTTCTTTGCTTTGCTAAGTTCTTCCTTTCTTTGGTATATATATATAAATGAGGCGGGGTGCTGCAGAGGGGTCGTCCACAGGTCGACCCTGAACCGTCGCTCGAACTCGCATAAAATAAATAACATATATATATATATATATATATATATATATTATATATATATATACTGTATATATATTCTTTGCAACCACGTACCAGCTCCGTGAGTTGGTCTGTCTTCCAACACAGACAATACTTGGGGGTAGGGCTTTCCTCAAGGCCTGGTGAATGAGCGATTTGTTCCCTTGAACTCTCTGCCGCGCATAGCCAGGTACACCATCTCATCTGGTACCGTACTGGGCCAAGGATCTAGTCTTCTTTTGAAGACTTTAACTTTGCCCGTTGTGACGCTCGTGGGATTCATTGGAAGCTTTATAAAAAGTCTTGGCTCCCTGACAACCAAGCTATTTTCCTTCAGTGATGAATAGATCCTCTGCCTATCCTTTAATTTGGGTACACTGCACTATATACAGTGTATATATGTATATATATATATATATATTATATATATATTATATATATATATATATACATAATAAAAGCGGGTCCTAATGGTATGGAGACAACAAAGAACTCACTCGACTGATTAATACTTCTGTTTAACGAAGATAAGTGGCGATTCTTCAAATCTAAACAAGCAATTCAATATCTTAATTTACTGTCATCTGTGCCATTTCTTTCACATAGTGACGATTTGCCTGTACCAAAACCACCAAAGACATGGTGGAGAAGCACAATATTAAGAAATGGAATCTTTTTATCGATTCATCAAAATTGAGTTTGAAAGCTGTACTATCGCACAACAGTAATATTTATCCTTCGGCTCCGTTAGCACATAAAATTCATATGAAGGAATCATGTAACAGTATGCAGATACTTTTGAAACATATTGACTATGATAAACACTCCTGACATATTTGTAGTGATCTGAAAGTGATTGCACTTCTCTTTGGCTTAGTTTGGATACACAAAGTTTTCTTGTTTCTTCTGCAAGTGGGTCAGGAGAGCTAAAGAGAGTCATTATGCACAGAAAGAGTCGCCACTTCGACAAAATTTGGTTCCAGGACAGAAAACTGTTGCCATCAAACCCTAGTAGATCCAGCAAAAGTGTAAATTTTGTAAAGCCATGACTAAAGACGGAACTGGGTTTTTATATCTAAAACAGAAGTTCCCTAGAATCAGCGAGGTGAAAATCAAAGAAGGTATTTTTGAGGGCCCCGCACACAGATCAGAGAAGTGATGAAAGACACTGCATTTGATGAGTTTTGAATGAAGCTGAAAGAGCGTGGAAAGCTTTTAAAGAGGTGACTACGAATTTCCTCGGCAGCGACAAATCAGAAAACTGTTTCACTGATGGAGCAAATACTTATTGCTTACCAAACCCTGGAGTGTAACATGTCTTTGAAAAATGTTGTTCCTGCATTTTCACCTGGGATTCTTCGCATCAAACCTGGGCGCTGTCAGCGATGGGCAATTGGGCATAGTAAAAGATTTCATCAGGATATATCAGCCATGGAAAAGCGGTACCAAGGAAAATATAGCCCTAGTATGTTGGCTGACTGAATACTTATAAGAGAAGTCCCTAGTAATAGTTATAAGCGAAAATCAGCTGCAAAACAAATTAAGATGCTCTTCCTTTTTGTACGATTAAATATACCAGAAAGTAAGAAAATCTGTCAAATTTCATTTGCATTTCCTACGAAATCCTACTGTTGAAAAGTATAGCTTAGTAAACTAATGAAATGAAAAATTATATTAATCGGTGAGTGCTAGTCCTCTTCAGCACTATAAATCTGACGTATTAAGTGTTGTTCTGTTGAAAACTAGTGAGAGTTCAAATTAAAACAGTGCATGTTCAGCAGTATATATATATATATATATATATATATATATATATATATATATGTGTGTGTGTGTGTGTGTGTGTAAAAATGAAATGAATAATCAATATTCATTTTTACATAAGAATCAAAATCGCTTAACGCGAGTTTGGATAATAATTTTACTTGTAGCTTCCTATTTTTGTTCGTGTCACAACCCTACGATCTACCATATCTATGGTTTAGTCGTATCCATTTTCCATTTGTTATAGAAGTTATTATAATTAATTATGATTGTCTTGCATCTCACCCTCGACCCTAGATTATACATACACATGGCATATAAGAGGATTGGAACCCGTAGTTGTGCTTCTTAGTCCTTGATACCCATTCTGTCTTTAATTCGTTTCTTTTAGGTCCTCCCAAATAATGACTTACAGTTATACTGTACGTATGACATAATGTGAATAACTATGACGTCATAAAGTAACTTAATTCTCTTCACGTTTTCCATACCTTGAACACTGAATCACGTGTTTAGTATTTGGACATCTTCCGTATTGAATGTATGGTAAATTCTGTAATAATAATAATAATAATAATAAAAAGAAAAACTTCATTCTCTATACATCATTATTTATGTTGTTTCCTACCTATTGTCTACTGATACCTATCAACCTATCAGTCCATATTTTACGCGTGTCTATATTACGCACACAACCTATTCTGTTACTTACATGTAAAATACGTCCACATGTATTTTTTAATTTTTTATTTTAAGTGCGTTCACCCCTCACAAGATATTCATAAATGCTTGGGTAAGTAAGTGGTCGAATTCGCGAATCACAGCAAAATCGAACGCTCTGATCCAAATTTATAACATATTATAATATAATGTAACATGTTATGTTTTATATAAATTATCTTGTATGTGCTCATGTACTTGTGTTATGCTAATAACCATATATAATAACCATATAATATAACCATATAATATAACCATATAATATAACCATATATTATAACCATATATTATAACCATATATTATAACCATATATAAATATATAAAAACACTGTAAGAATGGTAAACGACGTAATGTACTTCAATGAAACTGTAATTGAATGTAATGACTTTATATATAATGTAAGAATGTACTTTAATAGAACTGTAAGGGACAATCATAAGCGAATGGGAAGTTGTACTTATGTTCTACTATGAAATGATATCGCCTTCAGAAATGAAGATTCGGCAAAAAATAAGATGTTTTTATTTTTATTTATTTTTTTAAAATTTTTATTTGGAATCTTTCAAACATCTGATCGTGTTTAAAAGGGGGGAAACTTAACCTTCCACTGCCGTCCCCGAACATTTAGGCTTATATTATACATGTATTTGTAAAATGAACTACACTTCATTACGGGACTCTGCTTAGGTCACTGCTTAGGTCACTCCCTTGTTAGCAGCTTCGCTGCGGGGAGGGGGCAGAGGCCCCTTGCCTCCTCAATTTTTTAGATTCCGGCCTGAGCCATGGTCGAAAGAGGTCGAACCTCTACCCCTGTAAATTCAGAGCACTACCTGTACATTTTGAGAAGTAAACTAGAGTAAAAGAAGTTTTTATCTTTTCCTTCGAGCCTTGTTCTCTTCAGGAATTTAGTCAGTAAAGTCGATAAGTTATAAAAGAAAAAGCCGGTAATTTTAGTACCAAGAGAAAGTATCAGAGTATTATAGAAAGAGAAGAATTGACAACTGTCGACCATAAAGCGAGAGAAAAGAATTAGAATGTTATAGAAGAAATATCCGTTGCTGCCTCCTAACTAGAACCCCCGTCAATTCGAACCACCCAGGGCCATAGACGGAGGGGTTAACAGAGTGGCGACCTTGCCAGGATAAAAATCAAGACGACCCAAGCACTTAGAAGATATTGGCATAACAGTCTGGCGAGTCTGTAGCCAAGAGTTGAACAATTGGCGACCCACCATTTGACCGGCGTGTCACGACTTTTGTTCGTAACATCCACCCTTGAACCGGTGTGTCACGACTCCAAGTTCTCCACGCCTAGTTTTCATCCAAGAAGAAGTAGCCAGCAAGACGTCTTCAGGACACGTCTCTGAGGATTTCGCCCGTAGAAATTTTGTTAAGTACAGTTTTTTTTTTTTAAAGAAATTTATAAACACTTGAAAAGTCAGTATTATTAACAGTTAATAATGAGTATCAAGTCAGAATTTACAAGAAACACAGTGAACATTTCAGACACCAGTGATACATTTTTTTAGTGAAACAGTAATTTTCACAGAAGTTAATTTCAGAGAGAGTTAATTTCAGAGAGAGAATTTAAGTTATTTTCACTATTATATTCAGTATAGAATAATTTTATTTTATGTACCAAACATAATAGTACCGGAGTGAAATGTTGTTTACATTTTTTATTTTTGTTTACAATTTTTTTCAAATTATTGAATTGAATTGACTTGCAAATTAAGAAAGAGAGTGTTTATAGAGAGTTTATAGATTTAGAGAGATACTTGAAGTAATTTCGAGTCAGTTTTAGTTGCAAATAAGTTGCAAGTCAGTTTTGAAGTCAGTTTTAGTGGCAAATCAGTTGCAAGTCAGTTTTAGTTGCAAATAAGTTTCAAGTCAGTTTTGAAGTCAGTTTTGAAGTCAGTTTTAGTTGCAAATAAGATGCAAGTCAGTTTTGAAGTCAGTTTTAGTTGCAAATAAGTTGCAAGTCAGTTTTGAAGTCAGTTTTAGTTGCAAATAAGTTGCAAGTCAGTTTTGAAGTCAGTTTTAGTTGCAAATAAGTTGCAAGTCAGTTTTGAAGTCAGTTTTAGTTGCAAATAAGTTGCAAGTCAGTTTTGAAGTCAGTTTTAGTTGCAAATAAGTTGCAAGTCAGTTTTGAAGTCAGTTTTAGTTGCAAATAAGCTGCAAGTCAGTTTGAAGTCAGTTTAGTTGCAAATAAGTTGCAAGTCAGTTTTGAAGTCAGAAGGTTGCGCCAAGAGGGACAACCGCCCCAGAGATTTATAGAAATACTTGATAAGAGGTCAAGTCAGAAGGTTGCGCCAAGAGGGACAACCGCCCCAGAGATTTATAGAAATACTTGATAAGAGGTCAAGTCAGAAGGTTGCGCTAATTGGGACAACCGCCACAGAGATTTATAGAAATACTTGATAAGAGGTCAAGTCAGAATGTTGCGCCAAGAGGGACAACCAAAACAGAGGTTAATCGTCTTCACTTGATAGAGATCAAGTGCAGCATTTTCCATTTTCAGTTAATTTCAAGTTAGACAGTTTCAGTTTTTTTTTAAGAAGCAGTTTTGAAGAAGCCAGTTTTGAAGAAGTCAGTTTTGAAGAAGCCAGTTTTGAAGAAGCCAGTTTTGAAGAAGCCAGTTTTGAAGAAGCCAGTTTTGAAGAAGTCAGTTTTGAAGAAGTCAGTTTTGAAGAAGTCAGTTTTGAAGAAGTTAGTTTTGAAGAAGTTAGTTTTGAAGAAGTTAGTTTTGAAGAAGTTAGTCATTTCAATGCAGTCAATTGAATTCAACTTTTTCTTTGTAATTTAAGAGAATTTAATTTAAGAAAATGTAATTTAAGAATTTAATTCAACCTTTTTTTTTGTTGTAAAAGAGAATTAAATTCAACCAGAATTGACCTGTTTGCTGTTTAGTTTAAATTTTTTTTTTTTTTGTTTGTAAGAAGGAAATTGACCGATTTGTCTTTTCTTTTCATGCCATTGTTGTGTATATAAATATATAGGTAAAATGACAAATTTTATTGTTTGCAACCAAAACCGTTTTTACAAATGTTTTTAACGAGTTTTATAATTATTGCGATTATATGATGACAGAAATAGTGTAATAATTAATCGATCATGTACCTAATTTATCTTGCTCTGTACGGTCTGGAAATTTACCCGTAGGACCGCACATACCCTAAATTTCAGTTGTGTTTATTCATTTTTGTCATTTAATTTTAATAAAACTTCTACACAATAAAACAAATGTATTTACGTACAAGCAAACAAGTTTTCAGACTAAAATATCAAATAATTCAAATTCTATCAACATTTAACGAAAGAGTATGATTTTTCTACTTAACATGCAAAAATTATTAAACCTTTTTAATATTTTTTTTTATTATATAAAAATAATTTTTAATGTAAAATTTACCTGAAATTATTAAAAGAAAAGATTGTTCGAAATGCTTTCCTTCCATTTCAATAACTTTTTTTATCCTTGGCCGAAACTCATCTAGGGTTCGATTTACTTTTATTTTTAATAATATTATAAAACTGTTTAGTTCATTAAAATGCATAATTGATTTCTATTTTTAATTTGTATTCTTAATTTTTTCTTAATTCAATTATCGTACCGATACTTCTGGTTAATGTTAATGGTTATATAGTTCATATATAGCTAGGAATGTTACTAGTCGAATTTAATTCCATCTTCAAAATTTAATTTTTTAGACCGCTAGATTTACTTTCATTACTTGTAAGGTCCTCTAAGTACGTTTTTTTATTACCTTAATCCGTGTAACTGATTTAATTAAATACTTAAATACTACCTTGAACTTAAAGAACTTTATAATAATAATAATAATGATAATAATAATAATAACAACAATAATTGACTTAAAAGATTTTATAACCCTAAACCCATCTTAAATTATTATACATTATTTTTTAAACTTTGTTAATTCAAAAACCTTCCAAATCCCTACACATACACACGCATGTATGCACACACTATATATATATATATATATATATACTGTACATATATATTATATATATATATATATATATATATATATATACACAAACCTTATGCTAAAATCATTGGATATCACAATAAACTATTTCATTGCGTGTAAGTGCTAACTCTGCTATTTATATAGTCTAAAGCATTTTTGCTTACTATATATAAATTTTTACTCAGGCATTTATTCAGTTAATTTAACAATCCTCTCAGCTAATCTGTCCCTCAAAATTATAAGATACACACTTTGTATCTAATACACACACACATACACACTAGACCACAGGTCTATACATCATCCATTACGTAATTCGATTTTTTACCTACAATAGTCAATAAAAATTAGCTTATAGATTGTACGATGTACGTTTTTCCCTTTTATCTACTCTATTCATTATGTACATAATTTATCCCACAGAAAAATAAAATTTTGAAATTTTTTTTAACCATATCATTGTTTTTCTAACTTAAATGTTTGTCTAAATTAAAGTATTAATCTTTGAATTTTTTATATTATATAATAACTCGCTTGTTCTGTATAAAAATTTGTAATGTAAAGAAAAATTCGTCGTCTAACTTGAAGTAGTTAGGATGTTATTTTCTCATTTGTATTGTATTAATGGTACTCTATTAGATTATTGTATAAATATCATTTTCTAAAAGGGGAGAGCAATGTAAAAATGAAATGAATAATCAATATTCATTTTTACATAAGAACCAAAATCGCTTAACGCGAGTTTGGATAATAATTTTACTTGTAGCTTCCTATTTTTGTTCGTGTCACAACCCTACGATCTACCATATCTATGGTTTAGTCGTATCCATTTTCCATTTGTTATAGAAGTTATTATAATTAATTATGATTGTCTTGCATCTCACCCTCGACCCTAGATTATACATACACATTGCATATAAGAGGATTGGAACCCGTAGTTGTGCTTCTTAGTCCTTGATACCCATTCTGTCTTTAATTCGTTTCTTTTAAGTCCTCCCAAATAATGACTTACAGTTATACTGTACGTATGACATAATGTGAATAACTATGACGTCATAAAGTAACTTAATTCTCTTCACGTTTTCCATACCTTGAACACTGAATCACGTGTTTAGTATTTGGACATCTTCCGTATTGAATGTATGGTAAATTCTTTAATAATATAATAAAAAGAAAAACTTCATTCTCTATACATCATTATTTATGTTGTTTCCTACCTATTGTCTACTGATACCTATCAACCTATCAGTCCATATTTTACGCGTGTCTATATTACGCACACAACCTATTCTGTTACTTACATGTAAATACGTCCACATGTATTTTTTAATTTTTATTTTAAGTGCGTTCACCCCTCACAAGATATTCATAAATGCTTGGGTAAGTAAGTGGTCGAATTCGCGAATCACAGCAAAATCGAACGCTCTGATCCAAATTTATAACATATTATAATATAATGTAACATGTTATGTTTTATATAAATTATCTTGTATGTGCTCATGTACTTGTGTTATGCTAATAACCATATATAATAGCCATATATAATAACCATATAATATAACCATATAATATAACCATATATTATAACCATATATTATAACCATATATTATAACCATATATAAATATATAAAAACACTGTAAGAATGGTAAACGACGTAATGTACTTCAATGAAACTGTAATTGAATGTAATGACTTTATATATAATGTAAGAATGTACTTTAATAGAACTGTAAGGGACAATCATAAGCGAATGGGAAATAATCCATAATCGCAATCATAATTGTAATAAACCCAAACGAAAATGTACTCAGTCGTGTACTTCAATTGTACTTATGTACTACTATGAAATGATATCGCCTTCAGAAATGAAGATTCGGCAAAAAAATAAGATGTTTTTATTTTTATTTATTTTTTTAAAATTTTTATTTGGAATCTTTCAAACATCTGATCGTGTTTAAAAGGGGGGAAACTTAACCTTCCACTGCCGTCTCCCAACATTTAGGCTTATATTATACATGTATTTGTAAAATGAACTACACTTCATTACGGGACTCTGCTTAGGTCACTGCTACGAGACTCCCTTGTTAGCAGCTTCACTGCGGGGAGGGGGCAGAGGCCCCTTGCCTCCTCAATTTTTTAGATTCCGGCCTGAGCCATGGTCGAAAGAGGTCGAACCTCTACCCCTGTAAATTCAGAGCACTACCTGTACATTTTGAGAAGTAAACTAGAGTAAAAGAAGTTTTTATCTTTTCCTTCGAGCCTTGTTCTCTTCAGGAATTTAGTCAGTAAAGTCGATAAGTTATAAAAGAAAAAGCCGGTAATTTTAGTACCAAGAGAAAGTATCAGAGTATTATAGAAAGAGAAGAATTGACAACTGTCGACCATAAAGCGAGAGAAAAGAATTAGAATGTTATAGAAGAAATATCCGTTGCTGCCTCCTAACTAGAACCCCCGTCAATTCGAACCACCCAGGGCCATAGACGGAGGGGTTAACATATATATATTAGGGTGGTCCAGAAAAGGAAAAGGAAAAATAAACTTCGCCTGACATTTGCTCATATTTCACAACCACTTATAACGTCGAAAATAAAACATGGGATCGATTTGTGCATATTTAGAGGTGGCGCAACTCGTAGCATTAGTATCATTATACAGTTTGGGGGTGGCAAATTTCTTCAATTTGCGCAACCCTTAAATATTCATGGATTTAGCTCAAAATCTGGTTGTAGGTCTTTTTCCATATGAGGAATGAGAAAATGCATCGGAAGCTCTTATTTGTGCATTTTAATTTTATTTGTGCATTTTAATGGTAAAAAATTAAAATTGGGAGAGGGGTGGGGTAATGGGGAGGGGGGTTATGCAACAAGGGCTGTGGGGATTAGCCCCCCAAATTGCATAAAGGGGGTGAGAGGGGTTTCGGGAGAGAGGGAGAATTACCTTCTCCCAAAGGGGTAACCCTAACCTTTTGAGCTTCGCATTCTGAGACAGTAGGGTTAAAAATTTGCGAAGCTATATTTAACATGTAAAATAATATTTTTGTCTTCATCTCGGTACCGTGCGAAGGTGCACTCGCCGTAGGCGAGTTTGCGAAGCACAAGGAGCCGAAGACTCTGCTCGCATATCTATATTTTTTTGGGGAACAATTCTGAGAGAAATATGAAAACTAACACATCGATGTGAAAGAATGAAAAAATACCTTATTAAAGGTACTAAAAGAGCGAGTGTATTTTATAGAATACATGCTTTTATAGGATAACTAGTGGGCCAAATGGTCCACCATTAAAAAATATGCTAAAAAAAGGTAAGCAATATTTCAGATTGGTTGCGTACAATATTTTCATATTATTCGTAAGCCTCTGAATAAGATTTTTAGAGCTCAGCTTAAAATACATTGTTCCGTTTTCTTTGTAGCAATATACAGGGTGTACATATAGTCAGGATCTATTTTTGTGAAGCACTTGGAAATTATATGGAATTCAATCATAACATGATAAAGTGGTAACATTTATTAAATAATTAAGAGTAGGATTCGACGTGACGCCCATCAGTATCCCTGCACAGCTCAAATCGTTCCGCAGCATTTCTAAAAACATTCTGGAGCATTTGGCGGGGTTATGTTATCTGCAGCAGTTCGTATACGTGTACGTAAGTTTTCAAGACTCGTAATCTTCGTCTGATAGACGTGCGATTTGATAAAGCCCCATGCAAAGAAATGTAAAGGGGTTAAATCTGGTGATCTCGCTGGCCAAGGTCTGTTGCTTCCGCGTCCGATCCAGCGATTTGGAAAACGTCCATTTAGATAATCCTGAACAATTTTGGCATAGTGACAAGGAGCACCATCATGTTGATAGACGACGGGGATAGGATTGTTAGTACCGTCGTCTATCAACATGATGGTGCTCCTTGTCACTATGCCAAAATTGTTCAGGATTATCTAAATGGACGTTTTCCAAATCGCTGGATCGGACGCGGAAGCAACAGACCTTGGCCAGCGTGATCATCAGATTTAACCCCTTTAGATTTCTTTGCATGGGGCTTTATCAAATCGCACGTCTATCAGACGAAGATTACGAGTCTTGAAAACTTACGTACACGTATACGAACTGCTGCAGATAACATAACCCCGCCAAATGCTCCAGAATGTGTTTAGAAATGCTGCGGAACGATTTGAGCTGTGCAGGGATACTGATGGGCGTCACGTCGAATCCTACTCTTAATTATTTAATAAATGTTACCACTTTATCATTTTATGATTGAATTCCATATAATTTCCAAGTGCTTCACAAAAATAGATCCTGACTTTATGTACACCCGGTAAACGAAGATGTATACCATACAAATGTTTTGTGTATTATGTTCATTATTTTACATAGGAATTAAATGGCTTTTTTGTGTATTATGTTCATTATTAAGTCCAACTATAAATTTGCCTTGAAGAAGTAATTGGTGCCCGCCGCACTACCGGTAGTCTTGAATGTGTTCTTCAGCACGAAAAGGTTGGGGACCCCTGCCCTATAGCAATGAAGGAGTATTGAATATGGTTTTTGTACATCTGAAAGCCAGGCTTATACTACTGTATATATACATAAGTTTGATGCTAGCATATCTTAAGTTTTATTTTAGACATAATATAACCTTGAATAACAGTTAATACAGTTAAGCCATCTGAACTATAGGCCTATGCCCTATAGCAGGGGTCCCCAACCCTGTGCCCGCCGACCCTTTTGCGTGTGCCCGCCACTGACTGACTACGATTGATAAGTTTTTATTTAAATTTTTAATAAAATGTTAAGTATGTTACACATTTTAAATATTTAGTGTTCACGTTTTCGCAGATCACGGAGAAGATGTGGGAGATGGACAGGGATATATATTGCGTGTTTGTGGATTTTCAACAGGCTTTTGATTCGGTTTGGAGAGAGGCACTGACGGCAGTGCTGGAGTTTTATGGACTGGACGATGGTGTGAGCCAACTGATCAGAAGATTGAATGAGTTGACACAAGCAGTGGTGAGGAAGGGAACAATAGTGACAGAAAGCTTTAGAACGGAAAGCGAGGTGATTCAGGGGTGCCCCCTCTCGCCTCACTTATTCAACTTGTACCTTCAGATGGTAATGAGAGGAGCCTTGGAGGGATTTGAGGGCGGTTTGGAGATTGGAGGACAGAAAATCAATAACCTGAGATACGCAGATAACATCGTGCTGATGGGGGAATCAGTGGAACAACTACAGGAAATGGTGGATAGATTGGAAACATCGTGTGCAAAGTATAAGATGACTATTAACAAAAATAAAACAAAGTTAATGAAGATAGGAAGAAGAGGAGAAGCTATTCAGGTAAGCTTGTCATCAGGAGCGATAGAACAAGTGGACTCGTTCAAATAGTTGGGAGTACGGTTCACAGAAGACAGAGATACATTCAAGATGGTGAGTGATAGAGTTGGACTTGGGTACGTTACCTTCAGAAGGTTGACAAAGGTATGGAAAGACCGAAACATCACGCGAAAACCTAAACTGCAACTGCTGAAAACAATAGTGATACCTGCAACCTTATATGGATCAGAATGCTGGGTAATGAAAAAGAGAGAAGAGAAGAAACTATTGGCATTCGAGATGCACTGTCTGAGGAGAATATTGAATATAAGATGGGAGGATAGGGTGACAAACCAGAGAGTGAGGGAAATGGCTGGAGTGGAACGGAATATAGTGGAGAGAGTGCACGATGCACAGAGGAGATGGTTCGGGCATGTTGAAAGGATGGAGGCGGAGAGATGTCCAAGATTGACGCTGTATGGACGAGTACACGGAAGCCGCCCGAGAGGACGACCTAGACAGACATGGCTGCGGGGGTTCGGCGAGGCTAATGAAGGTTTAACGACCAGAGAGCTGGTGGATCTGGCGAGGAATCGAAACGAGTGGAAGCAATACCGACATATCAGATGGGACCCTACCTGAAACCTCAGAAGGGTCATAAGTCAAGTAAGTCAAGTCAGTATAATTAACATTTTATTAAATTTTGGTAGTTAATTACAGAAAGAGATGCTCATTTATTTGAAAATAATTATTTCTTTATAAATAAATTAAGTTATCGTTTTGATAATTTTTCTAAGATTCTTCGTTAGCCCATCCTTGTTTTTTTTGTATTATGTTCATTATTTTACATAGGAATTAAATGTTTTTTTTGTGTATTATGTTCATTATTAAGCCCAACTATAAATTTGCCTTGAAAAACTAAATTGTGCCGCCGCACTACCGGTAGTCTGAATGTGTTCTTCGGCACAAAAAGGTTGGGGACCCCTGCCCTAATTGCCCTATAGCAATGAAGGAGTACTGAATTTGGTTTTGTACGTCTGAAAGCCAGGCTTACACTACTGTGTATATATATATATAATATATATATATATATATATATATATATATATTATATATATATATATATATATATATATATCTACACAGTTTATATATATATATATATATATATATATATATATATATATATATATA
>JAJOZX010003762.1:395000-417500 GCA_023014485.1 Bathynomus jamesi | reverse complement strand
ATGAATAATTTGTTATCTGGTGTTTCTGAACGAACTATCCAGGAGCGGCTCCAAAAAGAACTCGGATTACCATCTCGCCATGCTGCTAAGAAACCGTTCATTAATGAAAAAATGCGTAAAAAACGTGTCGCATTTTGTAAAAAATACATTCACTGGACTGTTGATGACTGGAAGAAGGTTTTATTTAGCGATGAGTCGACATTTTTGACATTCAGAAGTTGTCCAAAAAAGGTTCACCGGCCTATTGGCTCAAATAGGATGGACCCTAAATCCACCCTAAAGACAATGAAACACCCTCCAAGTGTGATGGTTTGGGTTGTTTCGGTTACTATGGTCGTGGAAACTTATATTTCTTCCGAAGAACACAACTATGAATGGTGCACGGTATTTAGCAATGCTACAGGATAAACTTCCAATGGCAATGGCAATCCAAAGGACAAAAACATACATGCATGATGGTGCACCATGTCACAGGGCCAAAATAGTGACAAAATGGATTACTGACAATAAATTTGATATTTTGGATTGGCCTGGTAATAGTCCAGATCTCAATCCGATAGAAAATCTGTGGCTAATATAAAAATAAGGTTGAATGCCACGCACTGGCTCAGTCGAAAAATTACAAGAGGCCATCAAAAAGGTATGGTGCAAGGAAATATCAGTGGAAGTTTGTCAAAACTGATTAAATCCATGCCAAAACGTCTAGAACAAGTCATCCAAACAAAGGACAGATGACAAAATACTAATATAAGGTTAGTATACATTTAAACATTGTTTTTTATGTAAAAAATACAAATTTTAAGGGTGATCGGATACTTTTCGCGGGCACTGTATATATATATAAAACAGACATAGACAGTGGAGTAAACAGCAACAGTATAGTAACTTCCTTTACAGACGATACAAAGATCAGCAGAAAAATCAGCGATGCAAATCAAGTGGAGGCCTTGCAGAGGAACACGAACAAAATATACAAATGGTTAGAATTCAACAATATGACATTTAACACCGAGAAAGGACGGGTAATAAGAACGTTCAAAAGGAGGAACAAGTAATTATTCATCTGCTGAGAACACTGATCATACCAAAACTTGAATACTGCTCAGTTTTGACGTTCCCATAAAAAGGAAGAAATTAATAAACTAGAAGAAACGCAGAGACATTTTACAGCCAAGAGTGATGACTGCAAAGAACTCAACTACTGGGAAAGACTACGTGAACTAAATCTGTACTCCCTGGAAAGAAAAAGAGAGAGGTACACCATAATCTGCATATGGAAAATTATCGAAAAACTGGTACCAAACCTAAAACTAAACCCAATTATCATTCAGACAACACTGAAAAATAGGAAAGGTAGAATGTGTAGTGTTCCCAAATTGAAGGCTCGACAAGGGACCTCTTCAACACTGAAGGAAAATAGCTTGGTTGTCAGGGGGCCAAGACTTTTCAACCAGCTTCCAAAAGACCTCAGAAAAGTTACAGGGGTCAAAGTTGAAGTCTTCAAGAGAAGACAAGATGCCTGGCTCAGGACGGTACCAGATGAGCTGGGTATACCTGGCTATGTACGGTGAAGAGCGCAAGAAAGCAACTCGCTCCTCCACCAAGCCATACCTAGAGGCGGGGCCACCAGCTTGACCTTCGTGTGAAGAGAGACCTCACAGGGAACATCAACGAGGTTAACGAGGTAACGAGGTGTATATATAGTCTCTCTCTCTCTCTCTCTCTCTCTCTCTCTCTCTCTATATAATATATATTAATATATATATATATATATATGGTAAACTCAAAGTACTTCAATAATTTTGCGAAAAGGAGGTCGAAAAACAATGCGACTATCGGATCTTTGAAAAACGAAGACAGTCCTTTGTCTGATGATCTAACAGAAGTATTTGAAATATGCTGACAAACTGACAAAAACTGACAAACTGATGTGCGATAGAAACCCATTCTTTGAAGAAGTACAAGGGGAAAGTATAATAGACTTCGACTTTACGACAGATGATATTACACAAATTATAGGGAAACTGAAAGTACACTCAGCGGCAGGACCGGATAAATGGAATGCCATACTGATCAAAAACTGCAAGAATGCAATCGCTGAGCCCCTATATTGAATATGGAGACGATCACTAGACACGGGAGAAATACCGGTCATCCTGAAAAGCGTGAACATAGTCCCAATATATAAAGGAAGAGATCGATTCGAGGCCAAAAACTATAGGGTGTGTTGCTTACATCTCATCTCACTAAAATATTTGACATAATAGTTAGACATTATTGATGCACTTGAAAGTAATGAAAACTATGATGTACTATACACAGACTTTGCTAAAGCGTTCGATAAGTGGAATCATAATACATAAACTGAAATATATAAGAAAAGGAATATACAGGAATATACAGGAAAAGTAGGGAAATGGATATATAATTTCCTTAGTGAGCGGCGGTAAGTCGTTACAGTACAGAGAGTATCATCAGAATCAGAGATGCTCAGCTGAGTACCACAAGGAACACAATTGGCTCCACTACTCTTCATAATCATGCTAACTGACATAGATGAGGACGTTACCAGAGACAGCACAGTAACATCCTTTGCTGATGAAACAAAGGTCAGTAGAAAAATAAGAAACCCAGAAACTATAGGATCTCCACAAACCGACATGAACAGAATCTACAAGTGGACGGAAGACAATAATATGAAGTTTAACATTGAGAAATTTCAGCTGTTACGGTACGGAAAAAGAGAAGACCTAAAATCCATGGAATATTATACACCAAATGGACAGAAAATTTGGAGAAATTCTAGAGCAAAAGATTTAGGAGTTGTAAAGACTGATGATGCGAAATTTGAAATTCAAAATGAGATTGCAGTAAACAGAGCAAAGAGAATAACTGTGCAGATACTGAGAACCTTTAAACGAAGGGATAGGAATATAATGATTCCTCTACTGAAAACACTGCTCATACCCAAATTGGAATACTGCTCGGTCCTAACATGTCCATATAAAAAAGAAGATATTAGACAGCTAGAAGGGATTCAGAGAAGCTTCACAGCCAAGATCAATGGGTGCAAAGAACTAAATTACTGGGAAAGGTTACGCGAATTAAACCTATATTCACTGGAAAGGAGGAGACAGAGATACACCATTATTTACGCTTGGAAAATAATAGAGAAACTAGTCCCTAATCTTACTCTGAACCCTGTAACTTCCCAAACAACGGTGGAAAGTAGAAAAGGAAGACTGTGTCGTGTTCCTAAATTAAAGGCTAGGCAGGGAACATCCTTAACCCTGAAAAAAAATAGTTTTGTTGTGAGAGGACAAAACTATTTAATCAGCTGCCCAAAGACCTAAGAACACGAGTAGTGTTGTGGTGGACATCTTCAAAAGAAGATTAGACGCCTGACTCAGAACAATCCCCGATGAGCCGGGCGTACCTGGCTATGTGAAGTGAAGAGTACAAGAAACCAACTCACTACTTCACCAGGCCAACTCGAGAGGAGGGGCGACAAGCTTGACCTTCCTGAAATGAGGAATCATCGCACGGAACATTTGAAAGATTGAAAAGTGTATATATATATACACATTTAACTGCAATGACCACGCAGTATATTAATGTATAGAAACGACGTAAGTATAGAGGACTGTTCTGCACACGAGGAAGAGAAATAACGAACAAATGAAAAATGAGGTAACCCGCCCGGGAATCGAACCCAGGATCTTCCAATTGCCGGTCAGATATGCTAACCACTACACCACAGGGCCTCGATAGTCAGAAGTCGTAATTCTCCTACATAGGGCAGAAACCAATGCCTTGAGAGGGCACCCTCGCAAATCGTGAATATGTACATTTAACTGCAATGTCAATTCTGCCAGTTGAGGTTTAAGTTTTGGTTTTTGGCTAAAATATAATAGTTACCCCTTTTTCTTTGATGTATTCAATCTGACGTGAAGACAGCGAGTCTTTTGCTTATATTGAGGTTCTAAATGTAGCAGGGCTAGGCTGCTTTAAACCCTAGATCCATGTCCCAAAGCTGGATCCTGTTTGCTTTGCAGATAGCTGGTGAGGGAAGCTATATTTATGGGACCTCTCTGCGAGTGACCCGTTGTCCACGTCGGGCTAGCATCATGAAAAAGAAAAACTATGGTATTTGTCATTTACCATTACTTATTCGGACTATAGTGGATTTAATTATCCCAGAGGAGTTCTTGTTCCATGCACGGTCTGTGTGTATCATATATATATGTGTGTGTGTATACATATACTGTATATATACTGTATACTGTATACCTGTATACCTATGAAAATAATAATAATATTTGCTGTTCATGATGATTTTTCCCCCGCTATACTATACATATTTTACCGGATTGAAATATATTAGCCTCCCCTAAGATTAGATAAATGAAATTTAAATGAATTTAGTTAATATTTTCTGGATCTATTTCGTAATACAAATATTAGAAGAAAACAAAATTTGTTTATGAGTTAACTGTATTTATTCTAATTTTATTTTGTGTGGTGTCGGTATTAATATATTAAACCGAAACGATGAATCTACATAACGGTTGGCAAAAAGTTATTTTTAAGGCTTTCTACTGTATTTTTTGAGATCTTACACGTCTTCGAATAGGTCAATTAGGCAGGTTATCTATTATGGAATTTTATTTTAAGGTTTTTCTTACTTGAACCAAAGTAATCTCTGATATTCAGATTGCAAGGTTCGTTTGTGAAGTTCATGTGCCCATGAGGCCACGGTTGGCGTTAAAGAAATCTTTGCTATTTGTCAAACACTACAGTTCTTCTTCTTATGTACTGTACGTTGTTTTCATTTACTAGTATATATATATATATATATATATATATAATATATATATATATATAATATATATATGTTAAACACAGACCGTGTATGGAACAAGGAACTCTTCTGAGAAATTACATCCACTATAGTTCGAATAAGTAACGATAAATGACAAATACTATAGTTTTTCTTTTTCATGATGGAAAGCCCAACGTGGGCACCGGGTTACTCGCAAAGAGGCCCCAAAATATAGCTTCCCTCACCAGCGAGTAACCCGGTTCCCACGTTGGGCTTTCCATCATGAAAAAGAAAAACTATAGTATTTGTCATTTATCGTTACTTATTCGAACTATAGTGGATGTAATTTCTCAGAAGAGTTCCTTGTTCCATGCACGGTCTGTGTTTAACATATAAGTTTCTCAGGGGACCATTCTGAGTTTGTGTATATTAACACACTGAGTGCCACATCACTCACATATGATTGACACAGGCTGTGCTATGAAAGCCATGTCAGTCATATTTGATTGACAAAGAACTAAATATTTAAGAGCCACGTCAAACAGATTATACTGATGCTATATATGAATTTGAATTAGTTTTGCAAAGTTTGGCCTCTGACAAATATTTTGATGCAAGTCTGATGGCCTTGTGATAAGAATTAACCTTTTAGAAGCTGCTCACTTCATATAAAAGGAAGTGTTGGATGCCTAGAATCAGAATTCTTCCATTCAATTCCAGAAAATGATTCATCTTGTATTGAAGCATTTTCCTCTTCACTGTTTAATTCATTTAAAACTTCAAGATTTTCCACTAAATGATCCTCCATTTCTTCATCTGAGGAATTCGGTAGTGTAGAAGAATTCTAATCAGGGTCTTTATCCAAATTATCTGAATCAAATCCAAAAAACTCATTACTTGAATCAGATCCTAAGACCCCCAGGATCTCTTGATTACCGAGTCTCTCTTTTTTTAGCATTATTCATTTTTATTGGCCCTATTTTTCAAATAACCAGTAGAAATTTTATTTGTATTCATTATCTGAAATAAAAAAATGAGAATTAAAGCACACAGAACAAAGACTGTTTGAAATGCATACTCAAACATTAGGAGTGGATTAGTTGTCACTCGCATGACAGTCAAAGCCAAAAATTGTTGCAAAATTACACCTGAAAGCCATGCCAATCAAAACTAAATTGCAAATTTGCATTCTGTGGTCCAGTTCATCTAAAAATTATGCCAAACCATTTGGTTAGGATGTTATCTATCTATTTACCAAAAAACACTACTTTGGCCCTGGGTGAGATATTTATTGAAACCCCTCTGGTAGTTAAAGTGCTAAACGGACGTGTTATGTGCCTTGAAAATTGGACGCTCAATGTCCCGGTTGAGGTTTAAGTTTTGTTTTTTGGCTAAAAATACAATAGTTACCCCTTTTTCTTTGATGTATTCAATCCGACATGAATGCAACGAGTTTCTAGCGTATATTGAGGTTCTGAATGTAGTAGGCTAGGTGTAAGCTGTAAACCCTAGATCAGGGGTCACCAACCTTTTTTTTGTTCACCGCCCACTTTTACGATTTTTGAAAATTGAAAAAGCTTATCGCCTACCTTAGCTCAAAAAGAATAAATCAACATAATCGATAAAATAAATAATGAAACAAATGTTTAATTACCTTTAATGTGAGCCCATTAGTGGGCGCTACCGCCCAGGTTGGTGACCCCTGCCCTAGATCCTGTCCCAAAGCTGGATCCTATCTGCTTTGAAGATAGCTGGTGAGGGAAGCTATATTTTGGGGCCTCTTTGCGAGTAACCCGGTGCCCACTGTTGGGCTTTCCATCATGAAAAAAGAAAAACTATAGTATTTGTCATTTATCATTACTTATTCGAACTATAGCGGAAGTAATTTCTCAGAAAAGTTCCTTGTTCCGTGCACGGTCTGTGTTTAACATATAAGTTTCTCAGGGGACCATTCTGAGTTTGTATATATATATATATATATTATATATATATCAGCAGAAACCTGTTGTGCCAGAAATGCATCTTTTGCCCGAATGCTTTCAGAAAGATAAACTAACGGGACCCGCGAAACCTGACACGGCGGAACGCGCCGGAACGCTGTGTAAAATGAGCCATGAAATTTTTCCTACGCAACTCAACATCTCGTCAGGAAATGTTTGTTTGTTTCTTTGTTATGAAAGACCGTGAAGTCTTCTAAAGGAAGGAGAGGAGGAAATTTTCAAATTGATCCATTCTACTTGTTTCTTTTCAAGGAGAAGGGGTCCCCTGGCCCCCCTCAAAGGGCAAACCCCCAAATGCTCCTCATGAAAGACGGTGAGGCTCCATAAACGGGGTGAGGAACTTAAAAAATGGGGCCCCTCAATTTCCTCGGACCAAATGCGAGCATACTACTCAGTTGGAGAAGTGAAAAACGAAATAAGTTTTGACATTCAGAAACACTCTCCTGAGGTTCTGAGACTTACGAAAGTTACAGGTCATTGGTACAGGTCATCCTTTTTGAGGATGCGACCGTTCATATTGGGAATGCTACCTTATACCAATAAAATATGTAAACAAAGTACCTTTGTCCAACAAATTTATGACGATACATAAATGGTTCGCTTAGTTTCGTGCGACCTCATTTTCATAACTGAGCGCACTTAAGTTTTTGTGTGCAATTATTCATTCGTAAACTATTTTCGAATGGTCTGATAGTGTTGCCAGATATGCGGAAGATTCTTCATTTGTGTGTCAAAACAGCCATTCAGATCAATTGCAATGGATGAGTTCACTTAGTTTTTTGCAGAATTATATATATATGGGATAAATTTTACACTTAAACACGTGAAATGAATGAATGATCCAAACCCACAAGGAAAAAGAAAAATTATTCCAAAGCCTTTTGTGTATTCAAACAATACACCCCTCGTCAGGGAATACACCCTGAACGAGGTGTATTGTTGAATACACAAAAGGGTTTAGAATATTTTTTTTTTCCTTATGGGTTTGCATTTTATATATATATATATATATATATTAGTGGTGCACCGATTAATCGGTATCGGCACCTGGCATACCGATATTAGGAAAATACCTGGCATGGCCGATTAATCGGCATTTTGCCCATTAATCGGCATGCCAGGTGCCGATACCGATTAATCGGTGCACCACTAAATTATATATATATATATATATATATATGTTTGTGTGGAAAAGGTTTTCCACAGGACAATAAATTTTCGTTGAAATTTAAAAATATAATTCTGTTGGTATAAAATTAAAGTATTAATCCTTTAAAAGATATTATTCTGTTCGTATAAATTAAAATATGAATCCGTCAAATTTTTAATATTGTACAAAGTGCCGTGATGCCAGTACATTGCTTGGCATCCTTTTTCGATAACCCTAAACGACTCCAGTGTGCCACACCTATAAACCTTAAACAGAGATTTCTAAATTCTAAATGTTCTTTTCGATTAAAATAAATCACATAAAGGAGTTAAGTGTGGAACCACAATTATATAAATTCTTTTGCTAATATCATTATTTGAGTAGGACTTTGCAATTTTAATAATCATAGTAAACGTGGCACCACGGGAGCCCCTCGACGGGACACCACCTGTGAGAGAGGGTCGTGCGTCTCGAGTTAGTTCGTGCCGCACCTTTTGAATGGTTAGTCAACCAAATTGGGTTCTCTTTCGTTTTTTTTTACAATTCTCTAAACAAGTGTTGTGTTAAGGATTTGATTTTCTAATTACTCTGTATTGTAAAAGAAATTTAATATTTTAAAAGTGATTCTATCCTTGTGAAATAAGGACTGACAAAGGTAATTCGTCATTTTATATCCTTCAACGAGAGAAAAGCATTCCTTCTTTCAACGGACTGAGAGAGAGAGAACGCCATTAGGCAAGGGTATAAAGTGTGTTCCGGAATCTCGCAGTCAGATTAATTAAGCAGTATAAACTTCATTGTCGGTGCAAGGAAGCGACATACTGAAAATACCTTAAACAGTCGGAAAATAGTATCAATCTGTACTATTCCAACATATATATATATATATATATTATAGTGGACCTAGTTTTAACCGT
This sequence comes from Bathynomus jamesi, assembly GCA_023014485.1. Taxonomy (NCBI): domain Eukaryota; kingdom Metazoa; phylum Arthropoda; class Malacostraca; order Isopoda; family Cirolanidae; genus Bathynomus; species Bathynomus jamesi. Next base: position 408,611 of record JAJOZX010003762.1, on the reverse strand, counting down.
TTAAGGTGATAATGATTTAATTGTATGCAATGATTAATTGATGCAATGACTGATTGCTTATTAATGAAAGGCTGGGTTAATAATTTATGATGTCATGCAGTATCACCAATTGGAATAAGTGGTTATTTGATTAGATCCACCATACTATTGGAAGTGACCGAAATGGCAGCGAGGGTCACCAGCTTGGTTTACACCCAAGCAAATTAATATTAACGTTATAAAAGACACCTTATGGGTTTTGTAGTTTATTATGAAAATAAAGCCGTTATTTATTCACTGTGATATAACAAAGAATTGACAGTAATTAATTGGTAGTTTTACGTTATGCTTATGACATAGACTTAGCTAATAAGATGAAATGTTAATAGCTTAATTGACACGTAATAAATAATGTACTCGTTGATGGTATGTAAATAGCATGCGACATGGAACATTGAATGGGCCTAGTAAATGATATAAAGAATGCACGTGCGTTTGGTATATTGAATGGAAAACATGACACTGATTAATTAAGTAGGCTAAATGATTGCATGGATGCACAAGGAATAATTGATGCGGCCTAATAATAATGGATTGAAATGCTTGCACAAATATCATTTATATATAAGAACATTATGTGATGTTAAATGATTACGTCAAGAGAATATTTAGTTAACACACAAATATATGAATTGAACATAATGACGGATGATACGCGGAATTACGGTATTGAAATGACACTTGAATTGGATGACAGGCCTACTGCGTTCTTTCACGAGAGTCAGTTGGAACGCTTGATTACACACTTTGGGAGTATAGCCTACCGTTCGGCGGTAGGCTAATGTAGGCTTCACAAGAGTACTTAGAATAGGAGGTACTTATCTTAGGACGATATAACCTTGTTGAAGGCGGGTTGAAGACGAACCATTTTACGCAGATTCGAGTTGTCGTTGTCCGTTAAGCCTCTTGAGATGATGGATGTAGGCTTCGTTCGGAAGCCTGAGGTGATGTTACTTCTCGAGGTGCAGGATGGTTTTATGATCTTGCAGGCGTAGGCCTGTGGTGCTGAATATATCTCGAGGAATGTGGAGAGACTTGAAGGCCGACCCGGCAAACCGCAGGCCCGAAACGATTCCGGTTGGGCCTCGAAGGATTGCTTCTGCAGGTGGTCTGTAGATCTTACTTGATGATAAATTGTAGGCCTTGAAGGAAGCAGCAGGCCTCGCCTACGGCCGAAGCCGGTAGGCGGTTGAAGAGGTGGTATCGTACAGAGTAGTCTAACGAAATGGAAGCGCTAACGAAGTGAGAAGGAGTGAGAGTGGGTGCTCGCTTTTATACGTAGTTCCTGTGACGTAGGACTTCGCACCAAATCTTAAGACGCTTTGTCCGCGCGTCCTTTAGTTGATAAAGGCTTACATTCGCGCCTTCTGGGAAGAAACAGACTTTCCATTGTTTGTTTGCCCACGTGTGTTCCAAGACTGTTTGATGGTAGCGTGGAAGGAAAGTATTTCTGTCTATTTGTTGGTCTATTTCTTGTCGATCCGCTATATATATATATATATATATATATATATATATGTGTGTGTGTGTGTATGTGTGTGTGTGTGTGTGTGTGTGTGTGTGTAAAAATGAACAATGAATAATTCTTATATTCTTATATTCATTTTTTTATATTGATTTTTGCATATAAAGTCCAAACTCGCGTAACACTTTAATTGTTTAAAATAAAAATATGGTTTCATCTTCGAATATCTTGCTTATCTGTCTAGACATTGCTACAGCTAAAATATTTACCTTATCTTCAAATATTCTGCAAATAATTCAGCCTATTCAGAATAAAAAACAAAACAGGTCAACATTAAATAATAATGATGTCACCAAAATTTATGTATATAAACGTGTAGAATCTGACTTAGAGACGTGATCTGACTTAGAGGCTAAGCATTAGCTGCAACATTTTAGCAGTAAACTACAGTAAGAGAATATCTTTGTCTTCTCCTTCGAGCCTTGCTTTCTTCAGAGAACTTAGTCTTAAAATAGAGAAAAATAATTTCCCGATACGCTAAAAGAAGAATCGGGGAACCCTTAGAAAATTTAGTAAGCTTCACAGAATCCTCCGATCCCATACATGAAGAAATCGGAGAGTATGTACACGGTAGCAGCTACTCCAAGGTAACAAATCCGTTGGTGCCACCTAACCAGAACCACCCCCGTTAACCTCAAACCGCCCAAGGCCATAGACGGAGGGGTTAACATATACAGTATATATATATATATATATATATATATAACCTTTGGTTAGCTTCCGCCCGAATTGTTCATTCTGACGAAGGTCAAGCTTTTCACTCCACCTTAGACCTACAGTTTAACGTGGAATCCGAACCACGTCCCATCAGCAGCCCAGCGTCTTAACCACTAAGCCACCTAGGGTACCCATTTATCTACCAACCACTTTCTTTATTGTGTGGAAGGATGAACAGCTGGGTGCTTGCTGCGCGCCGGCTGCCGTCGGGTCTCGAACCCGGGGCCGATGGATTTGTAGTCAGCGACGCTAACCACTACACCACCATATAATTATATATTACATACACAATAACTGTACTTTTAAAAAAGTAATCACGGCTGTTAATTTATATAAAATCAATTTCCACATTGAGTTTGATTGATACTTTTATCATAACATTTGTATTTTGGGATTTCGCTTTCCACTGATTATAATCTCGTTAACCTTTTTTTCTTTATTTAAATTGAAAGGGAAAGAATTTTAATTTCACTATTTTCGGAATGTTATTTCACACGAACAATTTCGGGTTTGATTTATTGCCGTAAAATATATGGAAATGAATTAATTTATTTATGATAATAATAATAATAATAAAATAATAATAATATTATTAATAATAATTATAATAATGGCTATTATTATTATTATTATTATTATTAGTGTTCATCTCAGGTAGGGTTCAGACAAGAGTGTGTGTGTATATGTATATATATATATATATACTCGACTAAAATTCCTAACTTCCAGCACGCAGACTTTTGTAAATTTCGAGATAAATTGTCACACGTCAATTGGGAAAACGTAATGGGGATCTCCAACGCAAAACTAATGTGGGAATCGTTTGAAACAGTATTTAGGACTATAAATGAGGAATGTGTACCGTACAAAATTAAGCGTGCGAAAGTAAACAACAAGCCCTTGTGGTTTACTTCTAGAGTAGGAGACATTATAAAGAGTAGAGATAGGGCTTATAGGCTACATAAGTACGATAAAGACAATTTGTGGTTACGAAACAACTACATATCTCTAAGGCGTGAAGCGAAAAGTGTAATAAAAAAGTCCAAGCGAGAATAAATCTCCATAGCTCGTCACGGTAAAGAAAACCCCAAGCGATTCTTTCAATACGTCAACAATAGAAATCCAGTAAAAAGTGTCTTGGGGCCGTTGAAAAATGTTAACGGAGAACTAGTTTCTGAAAACAAGGAAATGGCAACCTTGCTAAACGAATTTTTTACGTCAGTTTTTACTATAGAAGATGTAACGAATATCCCTACTGTCATAGACATAATACCTTTTGATAATGGTAATATTTTGGATAATATTGTGGTTAGTGAAGGGAAGGTAATGCGCTATATTGATAAAATGAAAATGCGTAAATCACTGGGGCCGGATTCCATATATCCCATACAACTAAAAGAATTAAAAGATACCATTGTTGTGCCGCAAACAAAGATTTTTAATGCGTCTATTTCTGAGGGGTGCGTACCTGATAATTTCAAGTTTACAAACGTAACACCTATCTTTAAGAAAGGCGATAAAGGTGCGGCGGGAAATTATAGGCCAATCAGTTTGACGTCTGTTGTAGGTAAGCTACTGGAATCAATAATTGGGGATCGTATAGTCGAACACTTAGAATTGCATAACTTAGTTAGAAATACGCAGCACAGTTTTAGATGAAACAAATCTTGCTTAACTAATCTTTTAGAATTTTTTTAAAGCGTGGTTGACGTTTACTATAGTCATCGGGCGGTTGATGTAGTGTATTTAGATTTTCAAAAAGCGTTTGACACCGTACCGCACAAAAGACTCATTGAAAAAACTAAGGCTCATGGAATCAGGGGTGTAGTAATAAATTCGCTAGAAGAGTGGTTGCGAGGTAGGAAACAGAGGGTGGTCGTTGATGGAGCGGAGTCGTGTTGGGCTAATGTAGCGAGTGGCGTTCCTCAGGGTTCTGTATTGGGCCCCTTTCTTTTTCTTATATATATTAACGATTTAGATGTCAGCCTAGTCAGTACAGTCTCAAAGTTTGCGGATGACACGAAGCTGGGTGGTAGGGCGATTAATGACGAAAATAGAGGTAAAATCCAGGAAGATCTGAATAAAATCGTTGATTGGTCAGTCACATGGCAAATGAGATTTAACGTCGATAAGTGCAAAACTTTATATATAGGTTCGCGTAATGGTAATTTTTCGTATAGTATGTCAGGGAAGGAGTTAACAAGCGTAGAGCAGGAAAAAGATTTAGGAGTTACAGTCACTGGTGATTTAAAAGTAGCGAAACAAAGTACAGCAGCGGTCAATAAAGCGAACAAAGTGTTAGGTTTTATAGCTCGGAATTTTTAGTACAAATCGCGCGATATTATAGTTCCTCTTTATAAATCATTAGTTAGACCCCATTTGGAGTACGCGATCCAATTTTGGAATCCGCATATGCGAAAAGATATAGACAAACTCAAAAGAGTTCAAAGACGAGCAACTAAGATGATTCCGTCGCTTAGGTCAAAGTCGTACGAGGATAGGCTTAAGGAGTTAAAATTGACTACACTCGAGACTAGGAGGCTAAGGGGTAATCTAATCCAGGTTTTCAAAATTATGAATGGGTTCGATAACGTAGATTGAGATAGCTTTTTCGAAATATCTCAATATAATAGGACTAGAAATAACGGGTGTAAGGCGACAAGTAGAAGGTTCGAGACAGCAGTTGCCAAAAACCTTTTTACGCATAGAATAGTAAATAGCTGTAATAGTTTGCCGGTAGAAGTAATTAGTAGCACGTCTATAAACATGTTTAAAAATCGATTAGACGCATATGTTGATAGATTGGGTATAGTTTAAGGTAGTAAAATTAAGACTTTGTGGTTCGGAACCCACGTAAAATTGTAGGTCCCCTTCGCCACCACGGAGGACATACACAATACACAATTACGAACACAGTTAGGTAGACCAGCCATGAGTGGATCCTAGGGTCTTTGTTGGTCTGAAACATTATAACATATGTATATCCAGTGGTGGGCACCGTTAACCAAAAACTTAACTTCGATAACGATAATCCGTTAACCCCAATTTTTAATCCGATAACGATAATCCGATAATTTTACTGCAAAGTTAACGGAAGTTAACGATAATCCGTTAACGATAACTATTTCTTTACTAACATTTTTAAAAAATCAAGGAAAAAAGCTTTAAAACCCATAGAAAATGTTTATTTATGCAAAATCCAACAATATTTTTATCAAGTTTTGCAACTTTTTTGCTTAATAACTTTTTTTTTTTTTTTAATAAAAAATGTACTGATTACATGTTTTGAAACCCTTGTAACCACTAACCATTAACTAAATTTTAATTTACCAGAGAATTATTATGGCGGGAACTGAAAGGTAAAATTAAATTTTAGGCACATTTATTAAAGGCTATGACACAATGTGCTGGTTGCCCTTCAGAAAGACCAACTTCTCAAAGTTAGGCCCAACTGCCAGTCTTGACCTCTTGGGCCTCAGGATGTCCTTGCCGAGAGAGAAGAGCCGTTCCACTGCGGCAGAGGACGGAATTGGCAGACTGAAGTTATGGCGGTTTGAATTCATTCGCGGAGCGGTGATCTTCCGTGAATGACTCCTCGCAGTTAACGTGTTAACGGACTTTAACAGACTAAATATCGAGTTATCGGAAGTTAACTGGTCCGATAACGATAAATGGAAATTAACTTCCGTTAATAGTCCGTTAAAAAAGTTAACTTCGTTAATTAACTGTTATCGGATTAACGCTTTAGTGCCCAACACTGTGTATATCTATGTACTTAAAGAAACAATATCTAAATACCTTGACAGTAATTCAACTATTTATAGCTGTTTCCTAGATATAAGTAAGGCATATGATAGGGTGAACCACAATATTTTATTTGAAAAACTAGGAGACAGGAAGGTTCCCATGTACGTATTAAATTTATTGAAATTTTGGTATTCCCACCAATCTTTCACTGTTAGGTAGAGCAATGTTCTATCCAAGTGTTTTGGCTCCTCTTGCGGGGTGAGACAAGGTTCCTTGCTCTCCCCTATGCTGTTTAATGTGTATATCGACGGATTAATTGCTTCACTTAATGAGGCAACAGTGGGATGTTGTATAGATAACATAAGGATAAATAACTTAGTTTATGCCGATGATATGGTGTTAATAAGTCCGTCTGTTAAAGGTCTGGATCGGCTACTAAATGTCTGCGAAGTGTATTCGCAGAAACATGATATTCTTTTTAATGTTACAAAAATTAAGGTTATGCAATTTCATCCTAAAAGCTGTAATCAGCCAGCTGATATAAGGTTTAAAATGAATGGTGAAGTAATTGAGGAAGTACAAGAGTTTAAGTATTTGGGTCAAACTATTACCAGCTCTTTGAGTGATGACTCGGATATAAGAAAACAATCTCGAAGCCTATGTGCTAAAGCGAATATGACCATAAGGAACTTTCGATTCTGTACAAGTAAAGCTAAAGACTCTCTTTCGTACTTTCTGCAGTATTATATACGGACAGCAAATGTGGGTGAATTATAAAAAAGATTCTGGCAGAACTCTAAATTTGCTGTACAACAGGTCTTTTAGACTCTTACATAAATTACCCCCGAGATGCTCAGCTTCGCAAATGTTTGCTACCCGCAATGTCCCGAGCTTCCCAGAGGTAACAAGACGTGCTCAACACAGTCTAATGCAAAGAATTAAAAAATCAACCAACCCGATCATCCAAGCTATCCACGAGTCCTGCCATTTATCCTCTAAGCCAGGGGTCACCAACCTGGGCGGTACCGCCCACTAGTGGGCTCACATTAAAGGTAATTAAACATATATTTCATTATTTATTTTATCGATTATGTTGATTTATTCTTTTTGATCTAAGGTGGGCGATAGGCTTTTTTTAATTTTCAAAAAATCGTAAAAGTGGGCGGTGAACAAAAAAGGTTGGTGACCCCTGCTCTAAACTATGGACCTCTTGGTACGAAAACGTCTGTCTGTAGCTCCACTTAACTTCGACATTACAGTATTATTTCTAATCAATTGTATATATTTCTATCCTTAGTATGTGAACTGTCATTGTATTAATAATATTTGTCATATGGACTATAGTCTGCCAATAAACCTTTTGATTTTCATTTTCATGAGGCGTTGCGAGTACGAGGGGCGAACTGGCCACACTGGCGATTTTGCGATTGTTTCACGAATGAATAGTTCGACCTTCTCCCCATCTACAGAAAACTTGGTATAGCCAAATACGCCCCGTACCCCCTGGTACGCCCAAAATGTCGTTATTTTTGATGCGTGTATATGCGCTATGTGCCTATCGTACACAATAGTCACAACGTTTAAACGCGTCTATTTTAAAACTGGTTTGTCGAGCTCTCCCGTCGTATTGGCGATGCTTCATATATACACTGTGTGTGTGTGTGTGTATATATATATATATATATATATATATATATATATATAATATTAAAAAGTAAGTATAGTAAACAGTGCAGGTAAATAAAATAAATAAAAACCAGTATCGAGATCCAAAAATACTTTTCAATTTTTGAAAGTTCTGAGGGTTACACTAACTGGATAGAAGAGGGGAAACCGTAGAAATAATAGCCTAAAGGAATGTGAGGGGGATAGTTTACGATTTATTCTTTACTAAAATAACAAAACGTGCATCACCATTCTGCAACTTCGTCAGAAATGTTTGTCGACATGTAAAACATCTGTGAAACTTTCGACTCGGAAGTTACTGTACTAGAGTTAATATATTTGTACCCCTGCAGCTATACGGTTGTCAGAAGTTACCGTTTGAAAGTTACTGTACGTGCAAGGTTTCAGCGCTGTATGAAACGAAAATTCTGCTTTTGTGTGTGTGTTGGTGTGTGTGTGTGTGTGTGTGTGTGTGTGTGTGTGTGTTTTCTTAGGATTTCTTTTAATTCCACTCCCAAATATTTTTAAATACGGGTGATCGTAAAGTCACGCAACCCGGAAATATAATTACTCAATCATCTTTCATTTGCGCGACTTTACGATCACTCTGTATATAGAAGGTTTTGTGTGTGTGTGTGTGTGTGTGTGTGTGTGTGTGTGTGTTATTTTTTTTATTTTTCTGGATCGACAAGAATTGTTTAGGAAAGAGCTATAAATAATACTAAATATAATATGTAAAAATATAATATAAATAAAATAGTATATATAATATATAAATGTATATATATATATAATATATTATATATATATATATATATATATATATATATATATGTGATGAATAAAACCACGAAGGGAAAAGAAACACAAAGGGGTGCTCAAGCGCTTTCGTCTAATGACATCCTCAGGATGCTTGAGCACCCCTTTGTGTTTCTTTTCCCTTCGTGGTTTTATTCATCATAAATATTTTTCACGTGTAACTTTCGTGAAATAATTTTTCATATATATATATATATTCTTTAAGGCTAAATACATACATTTATTGAGTCTACCTTAATATTACACTTTACAAGATTAAAAAAATTACATTGAATAACAGATTTCTGCCCATATTATTTATCAAAATATACAATTCCACAATTATTTATTATGAATTTCCATGTTGTTCAAGGCATTGCATCATGTTCAGAGATTGTATAAAGCCATATTCCTCCAACGTTCATAAACTGGTCCATATTTTATGTGATCGTACATCGTACCTATTTATTGTCGCTCGCGTGTCGGTGTTGTAGAATCTAAATTCAAATAATAGCTGCGATACGATATAATAATTTCAGTTTTGTTCCTATAATAATCCTATATTTCGGTTTTCTCTACTATTTCTTCTTCTTCTTCTTCTTCATTCCCTTACATGGTGTTTCACCCCCCCCCCATCCCCGCACCTCCGACGTGGATCTAAGTGGACGAAGGAACCCTAAGTCTTTCTGACATGATAGTGCTCGTCCTTTCGAAAAGGTTTCAATTTGCATCGAAACTCGATATTTACAAGCTTCATTCTTTCGAAGGTAACTTTACCAGAAAAGAAACAATACACGTTACATATATATATATATATATATATATATATATATATATATATATATATATATCGGTTAGGAGTTTGTTATCTTTCATGTTTGACTGAAATTATGGAGTGATTTAGGAAATGATATTAAAAACTCTTCTTATTTAGCTACGTTTAAAAATTAAGCTGAAATATATTTTATCAAATGAATACTGAAAAATATCTTTGTATAATCTCATTATTTGCTAAATTTGTCATACGTTACTATTTGTTCCTCGTATCTTCTAAACCAGTGGTTCTCATTGCGCGGCTCGCTAGCCGCCCAATGAGTACCACTGTTCTAAACTAATTAATATTTTCGTACAGTATTTCATGTACGATTCTTTTATGTACAGTATATGAATTTCTTATAAAGTGATATGTGTTACCTTTTAATTCAGTTGAGAGCCCAGTAAAGCCAAAAGCTTACTCCCCAAAAACCCTTTATTTAACGTAAACCAAATATTTGTGTGGGTTTTAGACTAACAAAGTACCGTGTTCAAAACTATGATATTGATTTTTATTAAAATTTATTAAAATAAATGGTGTTACCTCAAAATAAATTTAATTTAGATAAAACCCATAAAAAATTACATTTACTTCGACTTATTGAGCTTCACTTCACGTGGGAAATTTGAAAATGATTAATTTCCAAGTAAATATAACGCGTTTAATCTAAACCAATTTTATTATTTGATTAAAATCATATATTTAGTTTAATTTTAACAAAACTGTCTTTCATAATTATTATGAACATAATTTTGTTTAAAAGCGAAACCTTTTTTTTTTCAATTGAATTTTTTTTAATGCAGGAAGGAGGGGCCAAGAACAAATGCCCATAAAAGAGGATTTTTTTAGGGCAACGGCCAAAATAGGGTAAAAATAAATGTAAAGAATCCAACATATCTTAATCTCGTCTTAAAATTTTAACTACAGTGTTTTTTATCAATGCCACATCCTAGTTTCGGATGTTTTTGATTGTCAAGAAGCGAACCATTTCATAGATTTTGTATCTACTTCCGATGTACGAAACATGCACTCATGAATTGCTTTATTTTGTCTTGCAGAATACATTTAGTATTTAGTATTAATTGTACTTTTCGTAAGTCTTACATTTAGTTTTAAAGTAGACAGAGAAGAAATTTTTTAAATATTCCTTACAAGTTGATGTGTAGAGTATGTTGTAATGAGATGTACAACGTTGTACATTGTTCGTTGTGATGAAATATAAAATTCTCAGCAAATGTAAAATTATGCACAAGAATAATTTTATACCGTTTCTTTGAGGACAACTTATTTATATCCAAGATTTACTACCAACTGTAGATAGTAAACAAATACTGTTACTCTCTCAATATAGCATTATACTACACTCTTTCTAGTCCGACATATGGGCAATACGGCAACTTGGCAGTACGGCACTTTTCAGTTGTGACATAACTCCCAATAATCCGGTAGTCCCATCTGATAGTCCAGCACTGATACTTTACTTTACAGCTGGTAAATATAACACCTTGACCAATAAATGTCACAAATGACGTTACCCCAGCGGTGTTGCCCAAACAATGGGGGAAGAGCTGGAAAGACAAATGCCAAAGCTCTTCCCAACCTTTTTAATTAAGTTGGTCTAAGTGATTTGAAACAGATGAGCAACAACACCAGTGTTACCCCTTGCGAATTATTAACTCAACAGGCGTGTACCAGTGATGCGTACCAGGTTATAGGGAAGGGAAGATACGCGATAGTCCGGAAAATTTACTAGTCCGGTATGTCTCCTGAACCAGGTGCCGGACTAGAGAGAGGCTAGTGTGTATCCATAACTGTTAAAAACATTTGACCGATTCCTGACTTTAAAATGTCCCAACAACTTTATATTTGTATAAATGCGTTTTCTGTTTTCTCCTTTCGTGTACAGTATAATCAAACCTTTGACTGAATTACGTAAACAACATTCCTTTTTGTAATTCTTATAGCACATATTTAGTAAACCTGAACGGAAACGACGACTCCTCGTTCAGAAAGACCTCAACATGTAAATTTTAAGTTGTTCACGAACTTTTGAACTCGACTTTAGACGAGTACAAAGGACGCGTGTCAAACGGGAAGTATTAACTCCGCACATGTGAATCCTTTTAAATAAATATGATGTAAACAAAATAGGTCTTCTCTCTCTCTCTCTCTCTCTCTCTCTCTATATATATATATATATATATGTTACAGTCAAAGTGTGTAACCAGCCATTTCGCGTAATGGCTGAAAATTTTAGTCATTTCGCGAAATGGCTGTTTCACTTGGTCATTTCGCGAAATGACTAAAATCTTCAGCCATTATGCGAAAAGGCTGAAATTCCACCTTGGTCATTTCGTACAAAATCATTTGCCCGGTTAGGTCAACTGTATGCTTGGTTAGGTCAACTGTATGCCCTTGACAATTGGTTAGGTTAAGTTGTGTTATTTTCGTTAGTTTTAACGAAAATAATACGACTTAACCTAATCAATTGTCAAGGGCATACAGTTGACTTAACCGAGCATACAGATGACCTAACCCGGCATACAGTTGACCTAACCGGGCAAATGATCTTGTAAGTTGTGTTATTTTCGTTAGTTTTAACGAAAATAACACGACTTAACCTAACCAATTGTCAAGGGCATACAGTTGACCTAACCGGGCCTTCAGTGGCGGACATCGGAATAACATTGAAGGCCCGGTTAGTATTTGAAAACCTCTATATTGAAAATTCAAATGCGTTAAAATGTTCAAATGTGTATTTGAAGAGTGTTTCTTACTTATTTGAACAGACCTGTGGATGTTTATATGTTTTAGCAGATTTATTTAGTTAAATAAAGGTTTCCAATTTTATTGTGATGTTTGTTATTTCTATGAATTCATGACAAAAGTCATTTTAGTCATTTCACGAAATGACCAAGGTGGAATTTCCGCCAATTCGCGTAATGGCTGAAGATTTTAGTCATTTCGCGAAATGACTAAGTGAAACAGCCATCTCGCAAAATGACTAAAGGTTTCAGCCATTACGCTAAATGGCTGGTTACACACTTTGACTGTAACATATATATATATATATATATATATATATATATATATATATATATATATATATATACAGGGTGTCGCATAAATCTGGAACCATAGGGTAAAATAAGTAATTCATGTTTTTCCGTTTATGCAAGTGCCCATGATGTCTTTGAGTAAGGAAGAACGCATCCAGGTAATTCTGCTCGTAGGAAATCGGAGTCAGAGGGAGGTCGCTGAGGAATTTAACAGATTGCATCCGGACCGCGCGCCAATAACACACAGTTCAGGGAAACGGGATCCATAGAAGATAAACCACGCAGTGGACCTCCGAGGACATCCACCGACGATGACACAGCCGCTAACACCCTCGCTCATTTCACAAACAGTCTCCAAAAGTCACTTCGGCGGTTGTCCGCTGAGACAGGAGTGTCGAAATGCAGCATCCACTGCATTCTTCAAGCACACAAATGACATCCTTACAAACTTCAAATCCTGCAGAAATTAAGCGAAGATGATCCAGACCGACAGATGGAATTTTGTGAATGGGCTCCGGAACAATGTGCTCAAAATGCCAATTTCCCGTCCATCATTCTGTTCAGTGATTAGGCTGTTTTTTACGCAAATGGTGAGGTGAACCGACTGAACACCCCGCTACTGGTCGCAAGACAACCCTCACTGGTTTACTGCTTCAAAGGAACGAGGTGTCGCTCGTGTGATGGTATGGTGTGGCATTTGGAAAGACCGTATCATAGGCCCCCTTCTTTTTTGATGACACTGTCACAGGAAACGCCTACTTGCGTATGTTCAGCGAGGAAGCATTCCCCAGTGTCTTGAACACAAATGGGGATTTCCCAACATGGTTCCAAAAGGATGGTGCTCCTGCCCATTACAGCATCCGGGTAAGAGAGTGGCTGCACCGACAATTCCATGGTCATTGGATAGGACGTCGAGGGCCTGTGGAGTGGCCGGCGAGGAGCCCCTATCTCACCCCGTTGGATTTTTATCTCTGGGGTCACTTAAAGGCGTTGGTCTACGCGGAGAAAATTCAGTGTTGCACATTTGCGGGAGCGCATTATCAACGCATGTAACACCATCACTCCTGATACCATTCGCCGTGTGTTTGCTGACTGGATATCTCGTCTGCATTCGTGTATCAATAATAATGGTGGACACATTGAACACGTTCTGTGAATAAAAGCCGTTTTTATTGCCGTTTTTATCATTTTGCCCTATGGTTCCAGACTTATGGGACACCCTGTGTGCGCGTGTATATATATATATA
>JAJOZX010003762.1:232500-390000 GCA_023014485.1 Bathynomus jamesi | reverse complement strand
AGAGAGAGTCTACGACCAGAAACCGTGGGACTTCAATCACATGAAGACTTTGATACGCCAAGAGTTCGAGACGTTGAATAATAACAAAGACTGCGTCGTATTATTTGTTGTTCAGTGGTTCAAAAATGTAACGTGTGTATTGAACATGATGGAGGACATTTTGAACAATTTCTGTAATAAATAATAAATATTATTCTTCGCAAGGTGACTTCATTATTCTCGGTAAAGCGACTTATGCCGCACCCTGTATATATATATATATATATATATATATATAGAGAGAGAGAGAGAGAGAGAGAGAGAGAGAGAGAGAGAGAGAGTAAGAATTTTGTTTAATCCAAGTACTGTAGTATAGATTGTAGCGGCAACCATCCAGCGCGGTAATGTTCTCGAAGTTGAGGAAGTCTTATGAAATGGCCAAATTTTGTGCACTTTCTTCACCATGTTTTAAATTCTGGTCCTACGTTTTGTCTAATCTATAACGATATTGGTCCAACTTCAGGTTCACACGCCTCCTATAGTGAACTTAACAACACGTTGTTATATCACGTGTTTCTGTAACTCTTGCGGGTTCTCTTCTTAAACATCAACAAAAACAAAGCGAAACACTCTTTATTCAGAAAGAATACATTACGTAAGTTACGCATCACATCCATATTGGTTTAAAGAATATTGGTATTAACTTTCAATTCAGTATTTTAGTGGCAACTTCATTAATCAAAGCATTTTTATCTTAATATGACGTTGGCAAACATGAGAGCTTTTCAGCTAAAAATCTTTTGAGATTCATTTCAATTTTTGCAAAAGAAAATAAGAAAATAAATAAAATAATAGAAAATAAATAAAGTTCCATTTAATTAATTCTGAAATTACAAATGTAAATTCAGATAATCTTGGAAATAATAGTAAAATAAGAAGTGGTAAATAATACGGTAAACAATACATGTTGAAATATCAGTAATAATAAATTTCTATTATTACAAATGAAAAATTATGAAATCTTGAAGTAATAATAATACAGATAAATGAGGCACATTATATATACGGAACGATATAAAGGAAACTTTTAATAAGATACTGTAATTTATATAACTTGTAAATGCAAAAAACTTCATTTTTTTTCTACGTGAAGGTCAAAATAAGAAAATAAAAACCCACTCTAATAGACAGAGTTTATTTCCACGACAGTTTCGACGCCCACTGGCATCCTCCTCGGGTGGATACAGAAACACGAATGAACCAAAACAAGAGGGAAAAACAGTCCAGGGACCGACCGTTAAGAAATTCGCACCTAGGTTAGATCCCATTCTCCCGACACCGGAAGGCATTTTCATTAAGTACATTCGCGCAAATTTAAAACTATCTTCCTGTTCTAAACATACAGATTCTATTATATTTTTCTTACATAATTATGAATTTATTATTAATTTTATTACATTTAATATTGCATAATTATTTATTACAGAAATTATAAATTTATTATTACATGGTTATTACATTATTGTTTATTATACAGAACTTATAAACGAAAAACGAATGAAAAAAGCCGATTAGGAAACAATCCAGAGAAATTCGCACCTAGGTTAGATACCGTTCTCCCGACACTGGAAGGGCATTTTATTACAGGGTCCGCTTATAAGTACATTCCCACAAATTAAAACTATCTTCTTGTTCTATACATACAGATTCTAATATTTTGACATAATTACTGCATTTATTATTACATTTACATTTTTTAACATTTATTATTATTACCTTTACCCTAATTATTAAATTTATAATATTACCTTTATTATTACATCTGTTGCATTTATATTTATTTCCACATTTATTACTTCCATTATTACATTTACTAAAGGCGAGTAAGGAAACATTCCAATCCAGAGACATTTAGCAAATGTGGGCTACAAATCCTGAGTGCTCTTAGAAACATGGAAGAAATAATTGAGCTTTTAACCCCTTCATCATGATATGAAAAATAATGAATGTACGAATTACAATGAGTAGGTTTTCTATAACCGTGAAATTGGGCTTTCCGCTTTCGTTAATGACCAAAACATCTAGAAAAGGTAATTGTTTGTCGTTCTCCCATTCATATTTAAATTTAATAGAGGGAACAAGATTATTTAATGACTGAAAGAAAGTGTCAAAGTTGTTCCAGTGGTCAGGCCAAAATGAGAAAATATCATCTACATAACGAAACCAAATTAGATTCCTGGGACATATTGTTTGCAACAATTCCGACTCATAGTATTCCATGTATAATGTACTCAGTATTGGGGATAAAGGAGACCCCAATCCCATTGAGGAGGTTAAGAGGTGGCTCCAGCGGAACCCAGCGGACTTTTACCAGCAAGGAATAAAGGCAACTTGTTTCGAGGTGGAGGAAAGCCGTAGAAAAGGATGGAGACTATGTGGAAAAATAAAAACTTGTAAAAAAGGTATGTAACTACTTGTGTACAAAATTTCTGGAACTTACAAGGAAACTTGGAAAGAAAAAAAAAGGTGGGGCAAAATATATTGAGTGGCCCTCGTTCATACACAAAATTCTCAGTCTGAAATCGGGTGCAATCACAAGTTATATAAGAAAATAAAAACCCACTCTAATAGACTGGGGATAGGATTGTTAGTACCGTCGTCTATCAACATGATGGTGCTCTTTGTCACTATGCCAAAATTGTTCAGGATTATCTAAATGAACGTTTTCCAAATCGCTGGATCGGACGCGGAAGCAACAGACCTTGGCCAGCGAGATCACCAGATTTAACCCCTTTAGATTTCTTTGCATGGGGCTTTATCAAATCGCACGTCTATCAGACGAAGATTACGAGTCTTGAAAACTTACGTACACGTATACGAACTGCTGCAGATAACATATCCCCGCAAATGCTCCAGAATGTGTTTAGAAATGCTGCGGAACGATTTGAGCTGTGCAGGGATACTGATGGGCGTCACGTCGAATCCTACTCTTAATTATTAATAAATGTTACCACTTTATCATTTTATGATTGAATTCCATATAATTTCCAAGTGCTTCACAAAATAGATCCTGACAACATTATCATTTTATGATTGAATTCCATATAATTTCCAAGTGCTTCACAAAAATAGATCCTGACTTTATGTACACCCAGTATGTCTCTGAGTTGATTGTTTGTCCTTTCTTCATAATGTCCACCAGAATCACCCATTTCATGTCCCAGAAGATGGTGGCCATAACCTTTCGTGCAGAGGGAGCCATTTTGAACTTTCTCTTGCGGTGGGGAGTCTGCGTGATGCCACTCCATGAATTGCCGTTTTATTTCAGGTTCAAAGTGGTGTACCCAAGTCTCATCCCCAGTCACAGTTCGTAAAAGGAAGTCATACCCTTCTGTTTCGTTTCGAACCAACGACTCAGAAGTAATTTCTTTTCTTTGGGCTTTGTGATCTTCAGTCAGTTGGCGAGGAACAAACCGTGAGCGCACTTTTGAGTATCCCAGTTGCTGAATTATCGTATTTACACTTCTTTCACTAATTCCTAGCTCCAGTGATAGCTCCTTGTATGTGACGCGCCGATTTAATCGAATGATGCTGTTAGCACGTTGCACAGTGTGAGATGTCACAGCTGATGCCGGGCGACCGCTGCGTGGTTCATCATCAAGGCTGGTTCTCCCTCTTTCCGATGATCTCATACGTTTAGACCAGCGTCCAACTGTGCTTCGATCAACAACAGCATCTCCGTAAACGCTTTGTAGACGTTTGTGAATATTTCCAACTGTTTCTTCTCTGCGGTTAAGAACTCGATAACAGCTCTCTGTTTACGATGCACATTACTGTCAGACGCCATTTCCGAAACTGCGTTAACCATCGGTTTTATAGAAGGGCGTTTAAAAGCGGTTTTATACAAGGAGGGGAGGTTCAAACTGGAAAAATCCGGTTATGTGAAGTGCAGAAAGTTTGAACTTACGGCCCAAAAGACATTTCAGCCTCGTGGCCTATTATTTAACTAAGAAAAAAGGGTGGGGCAAAATATATTGAGTACCCCTAGTATAATAAGCCTCTATAATATTTGAAAAAACCTGTGATATTTTGTTTAGTAACATTTACAAGTTTCAGTACACACACACACACACACACACATATATATATATATACATATATACACGCGCATACATACCGTGTGTGTATATGTATATATATATACACAACCGGGATTTTGTACATTAATAGGAATTAATAAAGCGTTGCTTTATTGATTTACGAAACGAAATTAATGATGGGGGCTTGTCTGATATTTATGGGTATAGAGTTCCAGATGTCTGCTCCTTTGTGGGAGACAGCATTTCCTGCAATTTGCATTGAATAATTTGGTTTGTGTATAAAGTCACTGGGAAGCCTTGTATTATCATTATGGTTGGTTACCCCGTATCGATTTCATATGTTGTACGTCGCTTTTGAAATTTCATTTGCCAAGAACTTTAACTTCATTAATTTTGTAAAAGACGTATTTCCAATTATTAATGGAGCGTGCGCGATTACAGGATTTTTAGTTACAATAATTTACTATATAATGATTTTGTCAAGTTCAGTAAAAGCTTATTTGCACACATCCGTTTATAGACATGTTCTAATTGCCTGTTCGTGTTATTTATTAGGTCACTGACATTATGGTGTGTAGAAGTGAAGCTTGTATCGTCTGTTGTATCAATCAACAACATTAAACTGAATACAGTTTAATGTTGTTGATCGATAAACATCGCTTACATGCATTAAAAAAAGTAAGGGTCAAAGGATAGATTCTTGTAGACCCTCACTTTCCAATATAGCATATTCTGATGAAATGTTTTTTACTTTGACATATTAGTGACGACTAGAGAATAGAGAGATATGACTTAAACCAATTTAACATATTTTCCCTTATGCCGTATGTGAAAGTGTATTAAAGGCGTTTGACATATTGAGGAAAACTAAGATTGTGTCTTTTTTTATACTTTAGGTTCTTATAGATATTTTCTTATAGCATGTTGATAGCATCTTGTGTGGTGTGATCTTCTTTAAAACAAATGTGTGATTTTGCTAGGATGTCGTGCTTAGCTAAGAATTTGATTAGTCTATTGTATACGATTTTTTTCAAATGCTTTACCTAAAGTTGGTAAGATGGAGATTGGCTATAATTGGTTGGAGAATCAGGAATCAGGACTGCCTGATTCGAATACTGGACAAACGCTGGCTATTTAGGGATCCCGATGACATTCTGCCGTTCGTCTTAAAAACTGTTCTTCTAAACTTGCCCTTGTTCTTCCATACAAACTCTCCTGCTTATGTCTCCGTTCTTCTGTTTCCCTCTTTATGGAAAGAGCCAACATAAATACCATAACCATAAACAGTAATCCCTCAGAGCAATCAAATTACAGACCAATTTGTCATACCATAGTCATTGATAAGACATTTGACATGCCACCAGACACCTCAATAGAAATAGGTTTATTCATGTCCGGCAGTATGACGTCCGTCATATTGCTCTTATGTTGATCTTCTCTCTATCTTTCTTCACTCACCAGATTCACCAGACAATAAATAAGCACGGAGTAGAGAAGCACATACAGCAACATTAAAAATGTGAGAAGTTTTGAACAAAGTTTGGCATTCGAGATGTTCTGGGCCTCTGCCTGATTCACTTTTCATAAACTTCTGCAACATTTGTGGCCTTTCCTCAAATTTTCAATCTGTTGAACACCACCTCTCCTCCTCTAAATCTCACCTTCTCTCCCTCACTGAAACTCAGGTGTCTCGGACGACTGAGAGCAACTCCTTTTCTGTAACCTCCTACTTTCTCTATACTCAATTTCACTCCAAAGGTGGATGTTGCGTACATGTACGCAACGACCTTACTTGCTCTCGTATTCCTGAACTCAAATCCTCCGAATTCTACACCCTCTAAGTACGGCTTACATGCCAATCTCAAACTAAAAACATCTGCGCTGTCTACTTTTCTCATAATTCTACTGACTATCCGAAACTCTTTGACTACCTCACTTCCAAAGTGGGATACTTTCTATCCCACTCTCCTTTTACTGAAATCTCCATTTTAGGTTACTTCGATGTTCACCACCACCTTTGGTTTTCCTCCCATTTCACTGGCATCCCTGGTGAACTAGCTTACAATTTACCTATCCTGAATGACTTAGAGTAGATTGTAAAGCACCCTACTTGTATCTCCGATCGCCTTGGAGATAGGTTCTTCGACAACGTTTCCTGGTCATTCCTTCATCAGACAAAAATGTGAAAAACTACCTCATTCTAATTCTTCCCGCTCTTTCTGTAACCTAGCTAAGAACTCCCCCCACAACTTTATTTCTTCCTCTTCTTCTTTCCCTCCTCTTTTCTACTCCGACGTCTCAGTTGCCATCTTTTCTCCTGATAAAGCTGAACTCTTCGCTCAGACTTTCGTTTCCAACTCAACCATGGACGATTCCGGTGATGTTCCTCCATCTCCTCCTCCCTCTGATTTAATTACGAGTATGTCTGAAATTAGAATCTCTTCCAAAGATATTTATTATATCCTATCTGGGCTCAGCCTAAAGCGTACGGTCCTGATGGTGTTCCTCCTGTTGTTCTCAAGAATTGTGCTTCTGTGTTGACACCCTAACTAGGCAAACTCTTTCGTCTTTGTCTTTCATCTGATACTTTTCCTTCCTGCTGGAAGTTCGCTTTCATTCAGCCTGTCCCAAAGAAGGGTGACCGCTCTAAACCCTCCAACTATCGTCCAATTGCTTTGATTTCTTGCCTTTCCAAAGTTTTTTAATCTATCCTTAATAAGAAGATTATTGAACACTTCTCTTTTTACAATCTTCTTTCAGATCGTCAGTATGGGTTCCACAAAGGACGCTCTACTGGCGATCTTCTTGCATATCTCTCTGACTCTTGGTCATCCTCCTTTCGGGATTTCAGTGAAACCTTTACTACTGGCACAAATCCTTGCTTTCCAAACTGCCCTCCTTTGGTTTCTATCCTTCTACCTGTGCTTTGGGGTGGCCCAAAAAAATGAAAGTTGAAAATATCTTTCTTCACAAGGCCATCCGTGTTCCATATCAAAATGTAAGCTCATGCCAGAAATTAGACAGATCATACAATATTTAGGGGTCGCGACCAGTTCCTATATTTTTAGGATTTGAAACAAAAATACAATATCAATGTTTATTTCAAAATTTAAAGTCAACAGCACAGAGCACATGTTATGCAAAAATATACTAGAACACACATGTCATAGCAGTTAATACGACTGCACTAAATCCTTGTATATCAAACAAACAACGTCACACCCGTTACTTTTTCTTCGTCAAAGCCAACTTCGTCGAAACTGGCAATCTTTTTTAGTGGCTGGCGACGAGTCGCAGTAGGTATTGTTTCTGGGTCTCGTCTTTCGTCAGCGCGGTATTGTAGGACTGAATAAGAGCGACTCCTCGTTCGGCACAGTCGTTGACGACCTTGAGGAGCCTGCACTTAGCCTTAAGTAACTGGTAAATGGGGTCTGTCAGCCAGAGGGAGGGAGGTTTTGACAAGAATGTCTTGGCTTCATCTTGTCCTTTCATGGAGAGTATATCGAATATCTTCAAAGACCGGTTCGTGATGTACGACGCCAATGAAGAACGATGCTCGAACACAGTCCCGTCCAGACGTCAAGAGTTTTTGATTTGAGGGACGTAAGAAGTTGTCAACCATAGCTGCTTTGGTGATCTCGTCGACGCGATCGTCGAAGAGGGCGAGAGGCGCGAGGTGCTCAGAGAAATACCACAAATGGCGATAGAAGGCCTTAACAGCCGCCTCCCTGATGGCACGGTCAGGATATTCATGGAGGAGAGCAATTAAATTTAAGTCGTTGAGGGGGGCCCTCTCTGGGAGAGGGGCCTCGTGCCAGTAGCGAGCGTAAATAAGAGAAACGAAGAGGCAAATCTTTGTGACGCCAGCTGTCTCGTGGGCCGTCAACTTAATCTGGCTCCTGAAAAGGAAGATCTTCAGCGAGGATATTGACTTAGCCATCCACCGCGCGTTGTGCATAGCGCCTGGCGCACAAAAGGACGGTTCTCCGTCGGAGGATCCCCCTAGGAATATATGATAGAGCTGAAGCAACTCTCCATAGTCATCCCGTGGGAGCTGGCTTTTGATTGCCTCCGAGTAAAATGACATCATCTCCTCTCGTACGCCATCCGGCATGCCAACGAAGAGCTCGTCTCCAGCAGAACGGAAATCAACTATATTAATATCAGGCCAGGTCTTCCGGAATCGTTTGAAGATTCCCACTTCAGGCCCACCGGTTGGTGTCAGGGCGACAGAAAATACGGCCGACAGCATTACCTCGAACACGCGATGACGGCACGCGATCCAGATGAGCTCCTTGTCCAGAGCCTTCTCAATTAAGGTGCACACGCCCATATTCAGCCCAGTATTGGCTGCCGTCGTGTCGAAGACTAGTCCCTGGATCATGAGTTTCAGGTTCCATTCCTCCAGCGTTTGGACACATGCATTGCACTGCTCCTCTCCCGTGCCGCGGCCGATCTTAGGGACGGCAAGAAGTTGCTCTGTTTCACCACCAGTCACCAAGATGGCGACGCGATCCACAAGCTTTTTATTGCCGGCGATATCTGGAAGCAGTTTACTGTCCCAGTGGAGAAGCAGTGGGCTGTCCGGCGAGAAAACAGCCTGTTGGGCGCTCAACATGCATTTTTCCTTTCGAGCACTGGCCTGATCACTCCTGAGGCGCTTGCGAGTCTCCTTGTTCGTCAAGGTCTTGTCAATCCCGGACATTACTCGCGCTCGAGGGATTCTGCTGTTGCATCCGCAGGAACTGTTTGTCTTCTTCGTCCGTCATAATACTGAGGGCGTCTTTTCGTGAGATGTCAAATAGTTTGGTGAGATTCTCCTTGAATTTTCCTTCCTTGATTCGGCACCCGTCTTTCGGTTTCAATCGGTTTTTCTTCAACCCACAATATTCTTCATAGAGCTTCCGAAGCTTGCGCACGCCGGAGTCCACCCGCTGGGTCGGAATTCGTGCTTTGTCCCAGATTGTCAGCGCTCTGTCTATGGTGGCCTTAGCACTGTCACCGATTGTGGATCCCTTCTGATGGTGAAACATGAAGTTCCTGAGAATAGCCCCATTTGTTGGCAGGCCAGATCCCAAGATGTCCGGGTCCGGCTTACCCAGGAGCCAAATTTTCGGACTGCTCCTTGTCGTTATCATGGTCTTGGCCTGTGGAATGGAAGATAAAATGGAAATTAGAGTTAAAGAACCTATACATATGTTTTATGTAGAATATAAAACGAACAATTTAACAATTTTAATAAACTTTTATAAATTTTAAATTTTTTTTTAATTTTTAGCAATTTTAATAAGCAATTCATTGTTCCAAATTGCTTATCAAGATCAGTGCAGTAAATGAATGACAGAAAAACTAAACATGGTGTCCGCCACTCACTGGTGAGAAGTTTAACTTGCCTTATTGGTGTGATTCACTGCGCGGCGTAACCCAGATGGCAGGAACACAACAAAAACACGTCTACACCTGCCAAGACTTGGTGACCAACTGAGCTAGTGGGAAGAGTGCATTGCTATCATATAGTGATTCTTTGGATATAGGTTTACAGTCTGCAGTGGCGTTGCTCGGCAAATATTTATTGTAGGACATAATGGTGACCCAAAATTACTGAAATTACGAAATTTAGATATTTTTACCTTGAGGTCACGACCTCTAAATATTGGCCGATCTTCCTGATTTTTTGCATGAAGGCTTCATTTGTGATATGGAACAGGAATAGCCTTGTGGAGAATAGCAATTCAAACTTTTATTTTTTCAGTTAATTTTTGGGCCACCCTACTGTTAGGCCTGTTCAAAAATCAACTTTTTCTTATTTTCATAGGTTTCTGTACATTTTCCCATGCTTTTTGACCTGAAAAAGCCGAAAATCACAACTATTTTGACCTAGGATGTTGGGAAGCATTGCCGCATGGAGCTTTACATTTTCTGCCTTGAAATCGGCCAAAGCGCCAATTCCGGGGTCCCTTGAATTATGTTTTGCACTTTAACTTTTGATCTAAACAAGATAGAGCAACAAATTAGGTATCAAATGAAAGAGCATAAAATTAATAAATAATAATAATAATAATAATAATAATAATAATAATAATAATAATAATAAATAAATGATAATTAATAATAATAATAATAATTACACTGGTCAACACTCATTTATTGCCAATCATATTAGAGTGATTTTGGGGTAACTTTGTGGTGCTGATTCCGAATATGACATCGGTTTTGCTAGATTGGCTCTAATTTATGAGATAATTGGTACCCCATTGAAACACGTAAAAATGCAAAAAATTTAATGTTTCAGGCGGAGGCCCTACTTACAAATCGCATTGAAATTGTCTCAAATCATACAAAAGTAAAACACAGGAAATACATAATGGCATTTTATTCGGTCTCACCATCTAGAATGTTCCGGTAGTTTCCCATATGCACGCGTTATGGTTACGTTTCCTATTAAATTGAGGGTATTCATTATCTCAAGAACTAGAGCCAAATCGGAAAAACTACTTTCATTTTGGAATTCAGGCAACCCCAAAATACTCTAAATTCGTACGAATTTCCTTGGCAACGAAAAAAAAATGTTTTTTTTGTTGACCTGTTTATCTATCATTTTTCAGGAAACAACAGAAAACTCAATCAGAATCTAGAAAACCATCTACAAGTTACAACTTCACAATGGCATTAAGCAGGAGCTGAGGGAGCTCCGTGGGCGCACAGTTGTATCTCAGAACCTCCACATATACTGTCCACAGGCAGGTGTCAACTGGGCCATCTACCAGATCTCTCACTGAAACTTTCCTGGTTGGATACCCTTCAGCTTTTATCAGTGGTTCCCAGCTTCCCACCAACAGACAGGCGTTCCAGTATTTCCTTAATCTTCAGAATTACCGGAAAATGCAGGAGGCCCATGGTTCAAGACCTTGCATATGAAACAGTTGAATCTATCATCCCATTCTGGCAGATGGCTAGGATCAAGACAATGACCAAGTACAACGCAATGAAGCTCTTCATGAAACTACATGAGAAACATCGTGCTCTGGTGAAAAGCAAAGAAGAGCAAGTAACCTGGAGGAAAAAGAGGAGCATTGTGCTGGAATTAGACAGCTTGTTCGATATAGGAGCTCCAGATGCAATCCAGGAAATACAGAACAACAGACTGTTATCCAGAGAGAAGAAAGATGAGGATATCAGGTTATACGAAGACCAAAGACTGAGAGGAAAGGTCATATGTCTGGTCATGACAAGATTTTTTTGAGACAAGATCCCTGCAGCAAGCAGCGAGGAATGAAAGACTGCAGCATAGACAAGAACAAGGTAAAACTAATTACTTTGAACGTTACAAAAAGTTTTAAGTTTTACTCCATTGCGATATTTAGCATGTACTTAACAATTACTGTCCTAACATGTTGTACTAGTTTACAGCTGCAGCAGAACAAGAGGCAGTTGTTCATGTGGATGACATTACCTGGTGACTCAAACTGACAACGACGCTAACACAGAGGACATGGATTACCATCAGCCTCGTCCTGGATGTTCTCACCATCAAGACACTGTGACTAGTGTGACTTTGACGTTTCCAAGGAGGTCATGGAATGTGATGTCATCTGCAATACAGCTGATCGTCTTGGTTTATCAGACAATCAAGTTACTGCCATGGTTTCTGCCACCTTGAAAGCTGGAGGGCTGATCTGGATAACTTCGTCATTCAACCTCAACAACACGTCGCAACAGAATGCTGTCCAGGTATAATATCAGCCAGAGTCACATGTCCAAGTTTTGTGAAAACCCCCACAGTACGCTGCCTTACACTGGGATGGAAAGTTGCTCAAAGATGTGAACCTGGAAGTACCTCAGAAACTTTAGCTGTGCTAGTGTCTGGTCCACCTTCATACACTGAAGGAAAGTTATTGGGAGTACCTGTCATCGACAATTCTTCTGGCACAGCTCAGGCTGAGGCTTCAATGGATTTACTGGAGACATGGGAACTTACGGATAATGTTACTGCCCTTGTTTTTGACACTACATCCAGTAACAGTGGAGTTCACAGAGGAGCTGCCAAACTGCTAGAGAAAATGCTGAACAAAAAGGTGTTTTATCTGGCCTGTCGACATCACATCCTGGAAATCCTAGTAGGAGCAGTTTGGGAGAAGCTGTTTGGGAAGGTGAAGGGGCCAGATAATCCCTGGTTGAGCATCTGAAGGATGTTTGGACGGACTTGTCCAAGGAAAACCCAAAGATGCTGGCTATCAACAGCAAATGGCTGAAGGAAAAGAAGAAGACAGTGAAGAAATACTCCAAGACATTCTAACAGCAGAAAGGCTTTCAAGAGCCGACTACAGGGAAATGGCTGAACTGACAGTCATTGTTCTTGGAGGAACGCCTCCTCGAGGTATTCACTGGAGTCGACCAGGCGCCATTCATCAGGCCAGATGGATGGCCAGAAACCTGTACTCCATGAAAATGCTGATGTTTGCAGATCAACTTGAGTACGACGAAGACACTGTATCAAAGCTGGAAAGACTCAACACCTTCCTTGCGCTGTTCTACACTCCTGTATGGATGATGTCAATGTCTGCTGCAGATGCTCCCGTGAATGATCTAAGTCTAATCCAGGACATGTTGAAGTACAAGAAAACTGACCCAGAGCTTGCTGATGCAGTACTTAATAAGATGGAAAACCACAAATGGTACCTGACGCAGGAATCGTGCCATTTGCCCTGTTCAGCAGTAGATTGAGTGACACATTGAAGCACGACATTGCTGCCCAGTTACATGCCACTGAGAAGCCAGACAGCTTCAGAACAGGAAAGCCTCTATTCCAGAGAGTCACAGCTAAGACCACCCTGGTTGATCTCATTGGCCCAGAATCACATTTCCTGTGGACACACTGAACATTGGATCCGAGGGCTTCTGGAACCTGTCACGTCTTGGCCACAGAATGAGGACTACAGAAAAGCGTTGGACTATGTTAAGAATCTGAAAGCGGTGAATGACATTGCTGAACGTGGTGTCAAGATGATGAGCGACTTTGCAAATGTCATAACAACAGATGCCAAGCAAAGGGACTATCTCCTTCAAGCTGTGGAGTTCAACAGACGCCGCTTTGACAGCTTCAAGAAACAAACTTCAACAACTGACTGTGTAAATGTCATTATGAAATTAATCATCATGTAATGCTTTCACTTCTTGATCGATTAGACTTGTGACAAAATGTTAATCTCAAATTTGTGTCATGAATAAGGCGCCTTGTCTGCCTTGAGTGTGAGAAAACGAATTTTGTGATATTTCTGAAATCTTTGTATGTACAATGTGCCATTTCTTGTTCCAAGACTATCATAATTGTATAAGTTAGAAAGAGGATTAAAAACACTTTAATTTGGTGCCTATTTTGTTGCTCTATTTTGTTTAGATAAAAAGTTATAGTGCAAAACATGATTCAAGGGACCCCGGAACTGGTGCTTTTGGCCGATTTCAAGACAGAAAAATTAAAGCTCCATGCGGCAATGCTTCCCAACAACCTAGGTCAAAATGGTTGTGATTTTCGGCCTTTTCAGGTCAAAAAGCATGGGAAAAAGTACAGAAACCTATGAAAATAAGAAAAAGTTGATTTTTGAACAGGGCTACCCTACTGTGCCTTCATCTCTGATTTCCCTTCAAGCCTCCAATCTTTCAAACGCAGAATGTCCAAGCACCTCGTAAACCTTGGACTTTGATTTTGGCTCTCTTCTTCCTCTACTGCATGAAGCGGGGTCGTTTATGCAGGCATTCGCCCTTGGCCTGTCATTCCTGCAAAATAAAATAAAGATAAACATTTTCATCACGATTATATATTGAAAGAATCATTAAAAAAGACACGCTTCACCTTCATCGCTAAATTCCTTTCAAATAATAATATCATAATAATAATAATAACAGCCTTCAAATAACAGTCTTCAAATAACAGTCTTCAAATAACAGTCTTCAAATAACAGTCTTCAAATAACAGTCTTCGAATAATAGTCTTCAAATAATAGGCTTCGAATAATTTGATGATTAACTTCACAATTATCGAAAAAAGATCAATACAAAGAAACGAAAGAAAAGAGTCATTTGGAAAAAAAAAATGTTGGTTAAATACATTTTTTTATCATAAGTTTTTCTTCACAAGAATTAGGGAATTACGTCTTAGAAAATTTTACTGTCAGAGGCGTAAGTCCTTTACAAAAAAAAAAATAGAGAGAGAGAGAGAGAGAACCCACTGGGTAGCGAGTATTCTAGAGAAACTTCAGTCTTTCTTTGGTTATTTTGTGAGAAGTCACGATGAATATGATTTTGATAGTTGTATGTTTTCATTAACTATAATGATAATAATATTAAATACTGATACACTGAGTGTTTCCAGTCAGAAAATGGGATATCTGCCAATTGGAGGTGATAGAGGGAAGAATAAGCTGTCTTTTCACACAGAAAAAGCATTTCGCCGAGTTTGTCGCTTATCCCCTTCGCCCGCTGCGCTACTCGTATAGTAAAACCTGTTTCTTAAGTGACCACAAGTGGAACCAAACAAAAGTGGCTATTTTAACAGATGGTCACTTTAAATAAATGTAATATTTCTCCAAAGAGAGCTAATAACCAACTGACCGGGCAATTTCAATGTTTGAGCTCTAAAAGCAGTGGCGTACTAAGGGGGGTGCGAGGGGGGCAGTCCGCCCCGGGTGACAGCCAGGAAGGGGGTGCCATCGGGAGAGTTGAAATACCAGTACAAATTTTCAAACCAAATGAAAAATTCGCCAAATTAAGAAAAAAAATTAAAAATGTTCAAACTATTACAACAGCTTAATGTTAATTTCCACTATAAAGTAAATTTTTATTTTTATTGGCAATACAAAATTTACAAACGAAAAATTTAATATTTAATAAAAATTATATCGAAAGGCGAACGTTTGTTGACGTTTTAGTCATCAGTTTGTTGAACATAGCCAGCTGGCTGCAACTGACATTCCAAGTCTTGTTCACTTGATACTGTGACTCCACATACATGAGGTATGTTTCATTAAATAATTATGATAAAGCATAAAGTGCTGGTGTTTATAACAATATCATGGTACTTATACCAGTGTCCAGTAATTTTTGACAATGTGCTATCATAGTGATGTTTAAGTGTTTATAAATGCATCGTCGTTATGCTATAATAAAAAAAATAAAAATAATAATAATAATAATAATCACAGACAATTTGTTCAGTTAATGTATTTCAAGTCATAATAGTTCATGCTTGTTATGCATGTTCATGCCTTATACCTTTTGATTTTAAAATTTTGCAGAAAACATCCACTATGAAGCGAAATCGACCCAGTGGATTCCAACAGAGAAAAATGAAGGCAAGAGAAGTGGTGGCTCAGGCAATGTCCAGATCAATTTTGAAGTATGTGACGCCTTCAACATCAAGTGCAATAGGAGAAAGTCCTGAAGATATTCAGCCTGGTGAATCTGAAGGGCAAATACAAGAAGCATCTTCACAAGAGGATTCAAATGAAAGAGAGCAAGGATTGGAGGATGGCAATTCATCTTCTAAAAGCAGTGAAACTGATGAAGAGGAAGGAGACACCAGCAGAAGTCCACACCAATAGGAGGAAGACTGATAAAGAAGAGGAGACGGATAGATTTTCAATTTATTCTGATGCCGCTGCTTGGCATTTGGAAGCTGCCAAAATCAGCGTTGAAGAAGCAAAGAAATGGACAGCATTGCAGTTTCTGGAGTTTATTGTGAAATGGGATTTTTGTGAATCTTTGTCAAGCTTGTCACTGTGTTTGAGATTCTTTTTGACTGTCTGTGTGTCTATTGCTTCATGTGAAAGAAGTTTTTCCAAATTAAAATTGATAAAAAATTTCTCTCGCTCGACCATGAGTCAGACAAGATTGACAAATCTGGCTTTACTTTCGACTGAACATGAATATGCAAAGGTGAATTTTGATGAGGTCATTGATCAATTTGCAGAAATTAAGGCTCGAAAGGAGAGACTGTGAATCCTCTCTATTTACCTTTGAAGAATAGGCTGAGCGTTGAGACTGGATTTCCTGTGTTTTTCGTATAAAATAAAATGCAGTATTACCTGTTCACTGAATTTTTAATGTCCTGCATTTTTCTTATTTCCAATTTGCTTATGAAGTTATGACAGTACTGTACTGTTTAAAAATCTACTTGCAAACATAATATATTTTTCTGTGTTTAAATTTTAAAATTAGCTATGGAAATGCCAAAGGAAGGATCCGCCCCGGATGCCAAATACTTTAGGTACGCCCCTGTCTAAAAGGTATTATTCAACTAATTTTCAAAAAAATGATACATTTTTGTATTAAATATTCGTTTTAACTTTTTAGTTATTTAATGGGAAAGATTTTTACATATTTTTAGTTATGAATCGTAAGAGAATTAAGTTGTAAAATCATTGTATTTTATTAAAATCGTATGGTAACTTTAACAGATTAAATTCTGAACAAACATTCTAAACGGGGTAAAACTGGTCATTTTGCACAATATGCTGGTGGTCACTATACTAAGAAGTATTTACATTGTAACTATATCATTTTTGCCTGGATCACAAACTAAAATTGGTCACTTTAGTCGGGTGGTTACAATGCGAAAGTGGTCACATTAGCAGATTTTGCTATATTTGTACAGTATATTAATTCAAACAAATTCAACCTACATTTAATTTCTTTAGGGGTGTGGGGGCGTGGGGAGCGTGGGGGAGGAGTTAAAGATGATACTTGAATGATTCACAAATAACAAATTATTTAACTAAAAAAAAAAAATTCTTAACTTTGATTAAAAAAAAATTTTCAAAGTTAAAATTTTTAATTTGTTTATTAAAACAAAAGTACTTAAAAGTTTGATTAAATAGATTTAATGAATTTCAGAAAAGTATTTAATTCCAACAAATTCTTTTTTTTGTTTTGTTTGAATTAAACGTAAATTATGTTTAGGCCTATTTTGGAATCAGTTATGTTCAAATTTAGTACATAAAATCTAACTAACTCGTAAATTTTTTTATTCCAAAATTAAAAATTGCTGAGTACAACCAGAATTTTGTAGTTTTTAAGCAAATGAACTTATAACAAAAAAAAAAATCATTCCCCATCCACCCAAAAAAAGAATTTTATCTGTGTATAATTGAAAAATAAATGGATTAATTTTAAAATTACTTTAATAAAAGAATATAGAAATTAAAGAATTAACAAGACTGTAAGAGAATAAATGATAAAAAAAAAATTGTAGTGACGTCATACAAGTCAACAAATTCGGTAAAGAAGAGAAAGTATTTCGTTTTCTGATGGACTAAATTGATAATAGATTGTCTAAAATTGGTGTAAATTGGTGTAAATTGGCGGCATGCTCGCATGAGTAAAAATAGAACGAAGGCTCGTTACGCCGTGAAAGGGTTAGCAGTAGCGTGTGCGTTCTAAACAACGACAATATATCCATGCAGTGGATATCCAAAGAATTTTAATATCCATTCAGATGCCATATATCCAGTTCGAAACATTGGTCAAAAATGATGGTTTTAATCATCATAAGAGAGTATAATTCTCGCGAAATACTGGCAGTGAAGCAAGATTAGGTTATTTGTTTGTTGAAATTTATGGGTATTGTCATATAAAATATTAACTTAATGTTATTTTGTTATTTAAATACAACTAATATATATATATAATATATACAGGGTGTACATAAAGTCAGGATCTATTTTTGTGAAGCACTTGGAAATTATATGGAATTCAATCATAAAATGATAAAGTGGTAACATTTATTAAATAATTAAGAGTAGGATTCGACGTGACGCCCATCAGTATCCCTGCACAGCTGAAATCGTTCCGCAGCATTTCTAAACACATTCTGGAGCATTTGCGGGGTTATGTTATCTGCAGCAGTTCGTATACGTGTACGTAAGTTTTCAAGACTCGTAATCTTCGTCTGATAGACGTGCGATTTGATAAAGCCCCATGCAAAGAAATCTAAAGGGGTTAAATCTGGTGATCTCGCTGGCCAAGGTCTGTTGCCTCCGCGTCCGATCCAGCGATTTGGAAAACGTCCATTTAGATAATCCTGAACAATTTTGGCATAGTGACAAGGAGCACCATCATGTTGATAGACGACGGTACTAACAATCCTATCCCCAATCAGCTGAGGTTCAAGGAATTGCTGCAACATGTCCAGATAAATAAGCCCCGTAACTGTAGCTTCAGCAAAGAAAAAAGGACCATAAACCTTAGATTTTGTTAAACCCATACAGACATTAACTTTAGGTGTCTCTTTCCCAATTTTGGACGAAATCATTCGGTCTTTCATCTGCCCAAATTCGACAGTTATGGTGATTTACTTTTCCACACGTATGGAAAGTGGCTTCATCACTAAAGAGAATGTTGTCCATTAAATTATTTTATCACTCCAGATTTGTTCTACGAGATCAGCACACACAGCACTTCGTCGAGGGAAATCTTCTCATGTAAATCATGTAAAACCTGCAAATGATAGTTTTTCTTCTGCAAATTAACTTTCAGAATTTTGTGCACAGATGACGTCGGGAGGCCGAGTCTGTGTGATGCAGCACGAACGGACGTACGTGGCTCCTCAGTGATAATTCCGCGTACTGCATTCACGGTAAGATCTGACATACACGGTCGTCCTGATCTTGCTTCATCATTTACAGATCCCGTTCGTTTAAATTTGTTCACCAATTTTCGTATTGTCTTGTCTATTGGCCCCGGTTTATGAAATCTCCTTCGAAACTTCTCTCTGATGTTATTGTATTTCTTTCCCTCGATTCGCCAAATTACTATTGCCACACGCTCTTCTTCTGAAAAGAAAAATAGAAAAAAATAATTATTTCACAAAAATAGATCCTGACTTTATGTACACCCTGTATATATATATATATATATATATATATATACTATATCCGGCAGGACCGGATAAATGGAATGCCACACTGATCAAAAACTGCAAGAATGCAATCGCTGAGCCCCTATACTGGATATGGAGACGATCATTAGACACGGGAGAAATACCGGGCATCCTGAAGAGCGCGAACATAGTCCCAATATATGAAGGAGGAGATCGATCCGAGGCCAAAAACTATAGGCCAGTGTCGCTTACATCTCATCTCACTAAAATATTTGAAAGAATAGTTAGACAGAAAATCTATGACTTTTTGGAAACTCAGAAAAAATTCAATGATAACCAACACGGGTTTCGATCAGGCAGATCATGCCTATCACAACTAATGGAACACTACAACAACAGTATTGATTCACTTGAAAGTAATGAAAACTATGATGTACTATACACAGACTTTGCTAAAGCGTTCGACAAGTGTGACCACGGAATCATAATATATAAACTGAAATATATGGGAATAACAGGAAAAGTAGGGAAATGGATATATAATTTCCTTAGTGAGCGGAGGCAAGTCGTTACAGTACAAGGAGTATCTTCATCAGAATCAGAGGTCCTCAGCTCGGTACCACAAGGAACAGTATTAGCTCCACTACTCTTCATAATCATGCTAACTGACATAGATGAGGACGTTACCAGAGACAGCACAGTAACATCCTTTGCGGATGACACAAAGATCAGTAGAAAAATAAGAAACCCAGAAGACATAGGATCTCTACAAACCGACATAAACAAAATCTACAAGTGGACTGAAGACAACAATATGAAGTTCAAACACCGAGAAATTTCAGCTATTACGGTACGGAAAAAGAGAAGACCTAAAGTCCAAGGAATATTATACCCCAAATGGACAGGAAATTCAGAGAAATTCCAGAGCAAAAGATTTAGGGGTTGTAATGACAGATGATGCGAAATTTGAAACACAAAATAAGATAGCAGTAAACAGAGCAAAGAGAATAACGGGTCAGATATTGAGAACCTTTAAACGAATGTAATGATTCCTCTACTGAAAACCCTGATAATACCCAAATTGGAATACTGCTCGGTCCTAACATCCCCATATAAAAAAGAAGACATTAGACAGCTGGAGGGGATCCAAAGAAGCTTCACAGCCAAGATCAATGGGTGCAAAGAACTAAATTACTGGGAAAGGTTACGCGAACTAGACCTATACTCACTGGAAAGGAGAAGAGAGAGATACACCATTATTTACACTTGGAAAATAATGGAGAAACTAGTCCCTAATCTTACTCTGAATCCCATATCTCCCCAAACAACGGTGGAAAGTAGCTGTAGACTGTGTCGTATTCCCAAATTGAAGGCGAGACAGGGAACATCCTTAACCCTGAAAGAAAATAGTTTTGTAGTGAGAGGACCAAAACTGTTTAATCAGTTGCCCAAAGACCTAAGAAACACGAAGGGAGTTGCAGTGGAAATCTTCAAAAGAAGACTAGACGCCTGGCTCAGAACAATCCCCGATGAGCCGGGCGTACCTGGCTATGTGAGGTGGAGAGCGCAAGAATCCAACTCACTACTTCACCAGGCCAACTCGAGAGGAGGGGCGACAAGCTTGACCTTCGCGAAATGAGAAGTCATCGCGCGGAACCCCTGTAAGGTTGTAAGGTAAGGTAAGGTGTATATATATATATATATATATACAGAGAGAGAGAGAGAGACGAGAGGTCACCAGCTTGACTCCGTATCAAGAGAGACCTAAGCACGGAACATCTACAAGGCTACAAGCTATATATATATATATATATATATATATATATACAGTATATACAAACAGTATGTAGGACTGCCATATAATTAAGATGTTATTTTACATGTTAGGAACACGCCATTGCATCTGCGATACAATTAGAAATTCAACCTTGTCGGCGTTTCGAGACTATTACACCCTTCCCCATTACTTAATTTAGGATGAGTGGGGTCCAAAATACGGCTTCATTCCCCCCTCTACCCACCCCTAAGAAGACATGGAACCTTGTCATGTGCAGACTCCGTATGCAGTCAGTCCCATAAGAATTGCTTTTGAGAGTCATGCAGCTACACAAACGTGTCTTCTCTCTCTCTCTCTCTCTCTCTTTCTCTTTCTCGAGAAAGACTGCAATATATATATATATATATATATATATATATATATATATATAACACTCGAGAATAGTAACGAAAAATTGTATTTTGATTGAAGCACGAGAGACACTTAAGGTGGAAAAAACATCAAATAGTTTCGGAAACCAGAGATTCATTAAATCTAACCATAAAATGAATAAACTAAGCCGAAATGCAACATAGGAAAAAAATGTGAAATTAATGCTGAGCAAATGTTTAAGTACCGATAATCACTGGTATGCAATATATCTGATGCTTCAACATACATAACTGTTTTTTATCAATTCAGGTGTGCTGAATCCAAAAATCACATCCATTTTTTTCTCATCGCGTACAGTTGTCTGGCAAATACCTATCACCCATTTTGTATGGGTGGTATATAGACATACACCCAATTAGGCAATATGTGTGTATAATATATACATAGAATCTGCATTATATTTCTATGAATCTGCATTATATTTATATGGAGATACCATATATACACACACACACATATATATATATATATATATATATATATATATATATATATGTGTATGTATTTGAAAAGCTAGGCTGCAATAGGAGTCTAAAGGTTCACTTCCGTCACTCGCATTTGCACTATTTTCCTGAAAACTTTGGTAGTGTGAGTGAGGAACAAGGAGAAAGATTCCACCAGGATATCAAGACTATGGAAAAAAGATACCAAGGAAGGTGGGATGTCAACATGATGGCAGACTACTGCTGGTCTCAGAAACGGGAAGGCTCGGAAGAAATGCAGCACAAAAAGCGAGCAAAAAAAAATGACAGTTTTCTCCTACTGATCAATCTTTTCAAAAATTTAATAAATATCCGGCTATCCGGCCGGATAGTAAGATGATATCCGGCAGACCCCTATAACAAACACATAGCTAAATTTCATCAGAGTTTAAATGAACAAACGTGATAATATACTGCTGTATTTAAACTTTTCATCCTCTTTATCGTACTTTCTGCACTAATATTTATGGGAAACAACTCTGGGTTAATTATAAAAAAGGCTCCTGCATAACCCTTAATTTGCTGTACAACAGATCCTATAGACTGCTGCATAAATTATCTCCCAAAATGCTCAGCCTCTCAAATGTTCGCTAACCGAAACGTTCCGAGCGTCTCTGAGGTAACAAGACGCGCTCAATACAGTCTAATGCGAAAAATTAAAAACTCTTAGAATCCAATTGTCCAAAGCTATTCATCAGTCCTGCTTTATGTCTTCTAGATTGTGGACCTCTTGGTATGGAAGTGTTTGTGTATAGCTCCACTTAATTCCTGCATTAGTCATTCTACAGGGTGTTCGGAAAGTCACTGTGCACTTATATTTATTTAATAGCATACAATAGTATGCTATTAAATAAATATAAGTGCACAGTGACTTTCCGAACACCCTGTATTACATGTACATTTTATTTTTGTGAATTTGTTAATACTAATTTCATTATTTCTCGTTTCTTTACGTGTATTATTGTTATTTCTTTAGTATCATTGTCCTTTTTTGTTTTTGTTTTTTAAATTTGTTTAAATAGTTGTATCGTTTATTAGCTTGATGGATACTGTACCTTTTTTAAGTGTGTGGAGGGAGGCAGGGATCTGTCTCCTGCCACTAAATATTATTATTGTCATTATCATCATTTTTGTAGTGTTAGCATTGGGTAGTTTTTATTATTACTCGTTTGAGTACGTATCTTATTTTTTTTTTCTTTTTTAGTCATAATTTTTAATTTTTAAAATTTATTTTTGTTTGATTTATATTATCGTTTATTACCTTCAAGAATATTGTACTATTTTATGGGATTTATATCCTACCAATAAAGCTTATCATTATCATTATCATATATACAACAGGGATACAGCATATGTGTTTAATATTTTTTTTGGAATACGTTTCGGAAAACACCGTTTTCCATCATCAGTGGATGCGTCTAAACTAGGGGTTCTTAACCTTTTTAGGCTGCGATCCAAATTCTGGTCTGGGGGCTAGCTCGGCGACCAATGCCTTCAAACAGTACATTCGTAATAGATAATAAAATAAATAATAATGGTAAAATGATTAGGGATAACATAAATAAATGATAAATGACAATTTAATGACCCAAGTTTGGGTCGCGACCCAGAGGTTAAGAACCCCTGATTCTAAACCAATAAAACATAAAAATACAAAGTTAAAATCAAAGTATAAAATTAAAATGCAGGTAAAATTTAATTAGCTAAAATAGGGCAGAGGTAAATATAATGAATAACATCAGTTACAAACTTACGAGAAATCATTTATAAAAAATACATTTATTACAGACAGCCTAAAAACACAAAAGTTTAGTTGAAGATGCGTTGGGATTTAAGTGAGGATTATATTTATCATATAAAGATTTTCTATTGTGTCCGTACCCCTACCCAATTTGTAATTACTACTCGCCAAGACACTGAAGGTTAAATGAGAAATTGGATCGTTGTTGTCGTGGGATGTCTGCGGATTGAAAAATGTGTTGGTGTTGTAAATGGTTCGTTGGGTGGTACGTATTGATTTGGTACAGTGTTCCGGCATGCGGGTTTTGAGATAACTGACAAGAAGTCTTCTCGTACAAAATTATATTCATTTATGTCATCCAAAAAACTGAGGGCAAAAGAAACGAAAGAAAATTATCCTTTTTTTTTTTTACAACAGATGTCATTAAAGAGGAAAATTATTGTCCTGAATTCAAAGTAAATAGGAAACCTACTCATTCAAACTTATGTTCGCAAAGTTTCTCATATCACCCGGATCACATTAAAAAAAGCCGTAATTTCCGGTATCTTCATCTGAGTATATAGAACTTCTAGCATTCGATTTTTCCAAGAAGGAATTCATAATATTTTTTAATATCTTTAAAAAGTTAGGTTACACGAAAGAGTTTATTAGACTTGCTCATTATGCGACCAGGAAAAGATTTTATTCACTGTTACTCCAAACAAAAGAAACGAAACTAGGCTGCATGTCGATTCCTCACTTCTCCGACCAGAAAACGTACTCTAATTCCAAATATTTTTTTTAAAGATGTTAATTACCTTTCAAGAACCATTCAAATCTTTATCGTGTACTAAATCAACTTGGGATGACGATATTTGGGGTATCTACGACAGTATAGAATAACCTACACTGTCAGGAAAAGTACACTGATGAAACGGATGACTTTAGGAGACCCATTTATCAACACAAATGTAACTACAGAACGGATGATATGAACAGTTCGAGCTGCACGCAATCGAAACTGACCACAGAGTAGTTATAGAGCAAACTAAATTAATTTTGAAATGCAATCAGCTGCAACAACCTAAAGTTACTGAAAATTGCATCATTAAAGAAAAGAATTAACGTTAATGTTAACGTTAACAAATACGGTTTATCTCTTCATCTGTTCACTTCCGATATTAGGGTGTGTCAATTTTAGGGAGCAAAGTGAAATCTTTAGATTTTCAAAGACTACTAGTGACCAAATGATGCATTTTTATGTGCTAAATCGAAATATGGCTTTAAAATCCAGATTTGACCACTCCTAGCTACTTATATTTGAAGTTGAAGTTCACGAAAAATCAGCAATTTTTGCAAGTATTTTTTTTTATTGTATATATTACATACAATTAAAGACATTTTGATTGTATTTCAATATTAAAACTTAGAAATATAGATAGGTTTCTTGGACTTTGCCAAGGATGCCATATATAATTACATTTTACATACATACAATTAAAGACATTTTGATTGAATTTCAATATTAAAATTAGAAATATAGATAGGTCTCTTGAACTTTGCCAAGGATGCCATGTCTGCCTTGCTCTTGTTCCTGGACATGAGCTCCCTACTGGCCACCTGGCACTGATGTAAGCCTCCCTCCTCTCTTGTGAGTAAACATGTTGTGCTGCTTCAGTTGTCATCCTTACACACCTCTCTACTGACTGTGTGTGTGTGAGGGCCATGCAGGAACTTCCATTGGTCTATCCAGAAACTCCATGATTGCAGCAGTGGTGAGGGAGCAGGTCAGAGGAGGCTCAGTCACGCCAGAGTTCCAGTCAATAAGCTCCGAGAGTTTGGTGGCATCTGGGTTGATGTCAGGAGTCTTCCTGGGTCTGACACTGCAGTCTCCTACCTGTGTGTCCTCATCTCCTTCACCTCTGATTTCCAGTATCCTCTTCACTGCCTCCCTCCTCCTCTCCTCCACCTCACTGCACAGCATTGCCTGGAGCACAGCCTCAGAGTACGCATACTAGGCTGATCTCTTCACTGTAGGCATCACTATTCCTATCACCTCCTTCTTCTGACTTCTGAGCAGATCCAGCTGGTACAGTACATGCCTGGGACCCTCCACCCATCTGTGATTTAACTTGATGTTGAACCAGTTTGGCATGTAGACTCCCACTATGAATTCCACAATTATCCTCAGATTCTTCAGGTTCCTACCCTTCAGCCCATGTTTGGAAATCCACAATCTGCATAACCTTAGAGCCGTGGTGACCCACCTACTGTGACAGACTAGCCCAATCTCCAGGAGAGCTAGACTCTGAGGTACCTCTCCCGATCTGATGGCAGCGATGATTCTGTAGCCATATGATTGGTCTGTTCTGAGGTCCTTGACTACCTCCTTACTGAGACTGAGATGGGGTAGAGGAGGACCAACAGTGATCCTCGTGAAGTTTGGGTTGATTTCCAGCTCAGTGGCAGTGTCTAACATCTTCCCTAGGGGCCCAGACCACTTATTGTTGCTCAATGTCTTGCCATCCAGTGCAGTCACCAGGTGTCTGAGACTCAACTCCCCAGTGTGCAAGTCACAGACAATCCACACCAACGTCCTGCTAAGCTTGGCCTCCACATAATGCATTACTCCTCCCTCCCAGCCCGTATTCACATTAGTACTGTCACCTCCTATGGCCAAAAGGGTCTGGTCTGCTCCTCTCTCTCTTAGCCAGTTCACTAGATGATCAGCAATGACCTCAGCATGACTTCTCTCCTCTGCAGCTTCCTCTGGTACAAAATGCCACAAATGTTTCCCACCTGGTTCATTGCACACTGTGTAGTATTCTTCCTTAATGAGGCCAGGAAACTGCCTGTCACTGCCCTCAGCTTCCATCATCACTTTGGTGTCATCTCTTTTCCCATCAAAGAAGATACAGGTGATGCCATTTTCCCTAATCTCTTCATCAAACTTCTTGACCAGCTCCTTAGTCAGTCTCTCCTGAGCCCTCCTCACCTTGCTGTGGTCAATCACCAGTGCCGTGTCAAACTCTATGATAAGACCAGCATCAATTCAGGCAGCAGTGGCAATCTCTGCAGTCTCTCTCAGCCCAGTGTGATGTCTCAAGCTAGCCAGAGCTATGTTGGTGATATCTTCAGTGTTGTATTTCTTCTTCTTAGCCACAGGCAAGGAAGAAGTTGTCGCAGCCTCTGGTATGAAGTCTTCGTCCTCCTCTCTCCTCCCTGCCTCCTCCAGTATATCTCCAGTCTCCTCCAACTCCATCTCCAGCAGTGACTCCTCCCTCAACTCCTCTTCTTTCTTGGCTGACTCCTCTGCCTTCCTCCTCCTCTTCTTCTCGGCCTTCCTTCTCTGCTCCTGTCTCTGCAGTACTGCTTCCTGTCTCCTGGTCTCAGGGTGATCAGCTAGACCCATCTGGTGTGCTCCCACACTTCCCACCTTTTCTCTCTGACCTTTAACGAAGGCAAGCTCCTGCACTGGTATCTTCTGCTCGCTCCTGCAGCTGCAGTCAATGTGAACCTCACTGTTGCAGACAGGGTTGCACCCAAGCTCACTGCAGCTCCTGATCACACAGTGACAGGTCAAGATGTCCATCAATTTGTCCAGTTTCATCATGAACCTATCTTTGACCTCTAGCTTCACATTGCTAATGGACACCTTCACTGCCTCATCCCACAGTGCCTTCACTTTAGCCCTGATCCTGACCTCAGTGTTG
Source organism: Bathynomus jamesi (assembly GCA_023014485.1). NCBI lineage: Eukaryota > Metazoa > Arthropoda > Malacostraca > Isopoda > Cirolanidae > Bathynomus > Bathynomus jamesi. Next base: position 362,925 of record JAJOZX010003762.1, on the reverse strand, counting down.
ATTACAGGTCCTGTGAATAGAGCGTTGGCCTTTCTCCACTGAGCCAGTAGCCCTGGAACAATGCCGTTGTTAATCAGGTCATTAACTGGGTAATTCCTCCTCTCTTCCTCACTCATCTCTCTCCTCAACAAACCATAGCTCAGCAGATCTCTGGCTGTGGGCAGTTCAGCAGGGGGAAGTTCCCTCCAAGTCCCCACCAAATGACTTAGGTGACAACTTGATTTGCTTCGGGTTCTGATTTCTTTCTGACTCATCATGTGGACCTGTGAACAAAAGAAATGTCATTGAAATTTGGATAGGCCTACTGATTATGATTACATAAAATTAAGTTAATTGAAATTCTTAATATCTTCCTATAAGCTCAGATAAAAGGTTGTGTTGTTTTAGGTACAAGACTTAATTATTCAAAGTAATGACAATTTCATATATCTATCATATCAAAATATACAGAAAGTTTGGGTCACACATACTGTAACATTTCTAATAATTTGAATTACCCAATATTTATATTACGAAGTAATGAAAATTGTCAAAAAGGAGGGAAAACACATGCATTCACAATCAAAACTCCAGCATTTGTGACTATGTGAAACTTAGAAACCATACTGCACACCAAAAATAACCCAAGTTGACCACACATATCAATGGCACATTGATATACGATGCTACAGTCATATTTAGGTTATATTTCAAACCTTTATGGTCAAATATAAGTAGGTAAATGGCTTTTTTAAGCAACACCTAAGATGTTTCTAAGTTTGCTAGATAATATAACATCATTTGAGCATTAGTAGTTTTTGAATTGTTGACTTTACTAAAATTGACACACCCTATTCCGATATCTTATTGCGTACTCTAAGGAATTTGACCGCCGTTCCTACGAATCCACATCGCTTACCTGCAGCTTCTGAGTGACTTAACCTGCTCCACGTGATTTCTCGACTCAGAACTTTACAGCAGGGATTCCAACCTGTGGTACGCTGAGCTCTTTTGGGTGTTACACAAGAGGATTATAAATCAGCAGCTTGCTAAATGATAACACTGGTCGACAAAATCGAACTTTTTTCTCTCATTAAAGATGTACACACACTTTTCTAGGCCGGTTTTGTACACTGATTCCAAATCTGTTTTCGGGTTTCCTCTAGCATATCTAGTTATCGAAATATGACTGGTGTTAATTTCAACACAATTTATCGTAAAAGTACAACTTTATTCATAAAAAGAAATGTACACCAACCTAAAAATGTTGCAAGTACGATTTTCGTTTGTAAATCTTGTCCGGATCGTCACGGTACAACATTGAGCAGTAGTCTGCCAGCACACTTTCATTCCAGAAACGTTGGTAGCGATTTTCCATTGACTGGATGTCTTGATGGAAGCGTTTCCCCTGTTCGTCACTCACCGCGCCAAGGTTTTCGGGAAAGAAACCTAGATGCGAATGTAAAAAATGTATTTTCATGGACATGCGACAGCCCATTTCTTGATATGCATCGAGCAGTTTCTGAACTCCATCTTTGTATGCGGGAGACTTGTGGTTACCCAAGAAGTTTCAACAAATCCATTTGAAAGCCTGCCATGCTTTTAGTTCTAAGGCATTGAGGCTTTCTTCAAAGCCTTCATCCTGCAGAACCTCCCTGATTTGGGGCCCTACAGAGATTCCCTCCTTCAATTGCACACTTCTCAACAAGGTATCGAAACCCTCTCGAATTCGCCTTACCCATCGCTTTCACAAAATTTTTCATTAAGCCGAACTTAATGTGGAGAGGTGGCAGGAAAATCTTCTTTGGATCAACTAAAGGAACACACTGGACACTGCCCGTTCATGACTCGTATGTGCTTCTTTGATGCCAGTCACGTCTCTCTCATGTAATAATGATCCGCAGTAGCACGGCTGTCCCATAGGCATAGGAAACAACAGTATTTCGTGAACCCTCCTTGCATGCCCATTAACATACCAATGACTTTGAGATCACCACAGATATTCTATTGATGAGTGATGTAGTGGATTGCTTCGAGTAGTATAATCATGTTATCGTACGTCTCCTTTAGATGAACGGAGTGAGCGATCGAGATGGACGGCTTTAAGTTCCCGTTATGCAGGAGAACCGCTTTCAAGCTTCGCTGTGAGGAATCAATGAAGAGGCGCCACTCAGATGGTGTGTGTACCTGTGACAAATTCTCGAAAAGTCCATTGATATCATGGCAATAGCAGAGCGGACCGTCTACTGTAAAGAATGTCGCCAATTCATGGTTTCGTTTTCGACAGTGACACACTCGGACTTTCTTCTCAAGTAAGTGTTTCTGCTTGAGTCTCGAGGAGAGAAGTTCTGATTTCTGTTTGGAGAGGGCTAGGTCTCTATTGAGGTCATTCAACTCGTTTTGGGTAAGCCTCTCCAGTTCCGATTGCTCTTCGTCAGGTGTGTAGTCAAGATCTGCCGAAGGTCCCGCATCTCCGCCAATCGCACCTTCGTCAGATTCCCTTTCGTTTTCTAAAGAATCGAGTCCATGCTGTGGAGGTACCGGAATCGGCATTGTGTCATCGTGAGGGATCGGTCTGATCGCGGAGTCTACGTTCGGATAAACGATGTTATGCTTGTTTTTCTCGGAGAATCCGGTTATGTTAACATTGCAAAAGTAACAATCGCCATGATGGTCTCTCGGCTCCCTCCATATCATGGGTATACTGAACGGCATCGACTTTTTCCTTTGGTTCAACCAGTCACATAATCCATTCGAACAAGCGGTACAGATAACATGTGGCGTCCACACCTTATCTTGGTCGCCTAGTGGACAGCCAAAGTATAACCAGTAAGTTTTCCGAAGATCCATCGTGATTGTATGCCGTTGTGATTTAGTCGCGAACGAGCCGCACACGTAACAGAAATTGTCGGGGTGATTTTTACACTTTCGAGGCATGATGATCGAGGAGTGGGTTGATGTAAATAACCTAAAAAAATAAAATGTGTAAGTGGGCGACACAAAACAAAACAAAACACAGCACACAACTAGACATGTGACTGTTACGCCAAAGAATAAAAGGGTGTACATGTGCAACGTTTGCAAATTTGTGGCGAGCAACTGCTCTCACCTAAAATACCACAAGACAACCTGCGGAAAGCCTAAGTTGAAACGATAAAATGCCATACATGAGGGTACAAAAACGGTAAAGCAAAAACCCACACCTAAGCTGCAACGACAAAATACTCCGCTACATGTATAAAGGGCGCATATTATATATTGTGTATATATGATATATAGTATTATATATTAGATTATATATAGTTATATATGCATATTATATATTGTATATATATTATATAGTATTATATTATATATATATATATTATATTTATTATATATATTATGATCGGTCTTATCTCGAAAACTAGACGTGCTAGAGGAAAACCGGAAACAGATTTGGAATCTGCATCCCAACAGCTATCTAGCCCACCCATAATTATATCTGATGAAAGATACTTGTTGGCCAGTGTAATTACTTTTATGAGAATGATGAAAACAAACAGTAAAGCTTCAAGCTTGCTGTACACAAATCACAAGCTGAACCGGAAACACAGATTATCCATCATTTTCACCATTTTATGTATATAAATTAGGGTGGCGTGAAAAAAAATATATTTAGAATTCCGTTTTGTAGAGGCACCCAAACGTTAGTCTGTGGTACCAATAAGAAATATGTAAAATATTAGCTACCTGCGACATCAACTTCACCGGCCACAAGGAGGTCAAAGATTTTGCCTTTCAGGTCCCCCAAAAAATTAAGGAAAAATTCAAAGATTTAAGCGTATCTTCCGTTGTGTTTATGCTAGGAAGATCATTTTTGTTTCATTTGATTTATCTATTTAATTTCTTTAACTTTTCCCTTCTACACTTTTCTCCCATTCCTCACAGAAATTTTAAAAATTTGGTATTTCATGAAAAATACTAACAAAAATAGGAATTTTTATCATTCGTTGAGTTTCCCAACTTTAGAGATGTTTTAGCACCATTTTAAGGTTTCCATTTGTTTAGATTTTCACAGATTTAAATTAGTTTATAATTATATTATGTAGGGTTTGTTATTTATACTATATTACATTATAATTTATCTCTTTTTCAGATTATATTTGATTGCTTTGATAAGTTTTTATATTGAATCTGACTCGCTAAAAACATTTACAGTCACTAATATAGTCTAATTCTATTCCGATGCACAAAGTAAAATTAGGCATGGCTTCCATGGCCGCGAATGAATCAGCAAAAAGGAAGACAAGGAATATTCAACAGCTGAATCTAATCTTTGGACCACCAAAGGATCTCTGATTTATTTGCCTTCGTCCGAAGATATACTTCAGTGTTTCCTTTATGTTAGACAGGAAAGAATTAAATCAGGAGAAGCTAATCCGAAAATTTATGATGTTGCTACAGTCGTTGCCAAAAATGTAAAGATTGTGTGGGATCGTGCTTCTATTCCAACTAGCCATCATAAGACCATAACGCAGCGCATCCAAGGTTTGTACAAAAAATATCAAAATGTCTTGAAACAATTCAAAGGGGGGAAAGACCAAGCATCCTATCAAGCATTGCTTCACAAATTTAAACTTGGCTCACTGAAGCTCTTTGATATAGCTTCTTGTAAATGTGAAGACTTCCTGACGTGTCGTTGTGAGAAAGACCGAAAAGTTTCTGTTCTGGAAAGGGATTTCCTTAATGACCAACGAACGTCTCGAAAAATGATGATTGGATCCGTAGATAAAGTGGTCACCAAAAAGATGGAAAAAAAGAAAAAGACTACACAAAAGTATGAGGAATATATAGCACGGATCTCGAAAGGGATGAAAGAATTTGATACTGCTGCAACTGTTTCGTCAAGTTCCAGCGAAACGGACGAAAGCAGTGAGCCGTTTAAACTCACGACAAAACCATTAATTAATTCCGGACCTTCACAAATGAGAACCCAACAGTGGGTAGAGAATGCGATCGAAGCGGAATATCTGACTATGCTAGGGCAGCTCTTGCATTTGCTGTTTTTCAAGATTTAAAATTAATTAGTAGTGAAGATACTTCTTCATTGATCGACAGAAGCAAGATAAGACGAGAAAGGAGCAAGATTAGAAAAGATCTCTCTGAAGATACCTCCACTTTCAGTACAAGTGATCATGTTATGGGTCTCTACTTTGATGGAAGAAAAGGTCGAACAAACGTTATGATAATGAAAGGTAGTAAGTATCATTCTAGGATTACTATGGAAGAGCATATTGTCCTTTTGAAAGAACCAGGCTCAACTTACTTAGGCCACATATCTCCAGAATTGAGCACAGCAAAAAGCATTTATAAAGGCATTTTGGACTTTTTGGGATGCAAAAATATCAGTGCTAGAAATAGTGTTGCCATTGGCTGTGATGGCACTGCAGTCAATACTGGAATAAACGGAGGCATATTAAAAAATTTGGAGCAGGCTTAAACAAACCCTTTCACTGGTTTATTTGTCTCTTTCATTTTAATGAGTTACCATTGAGGCATTTGTTAGAACACCTCGATGGGCCCTCCCATGGCCCACGAGAAATGTCAGGACGAATTGGAAAAGCATTAAAAATCTGTCGACCAACCAATAGTTAAGTTTGAAGCCGTGGAAGGAAATCCTCTTCCAATTACTGATTCTGATGATCTAAGTACAGATCAGTTGTACCTCTATAAAGCTTCTCAGGCTATTACTGCTGGGTGTTGTAGCAATGACTGAGCAAATCTTCAACCTGGGTCAACGGTCCAATGCAGATAGTTGAGTACTGCTAACCGCATCCTGCGTTTCTACATGAGATGTAAAAATCCGATGGATAGCTTAAAAGTGCTGGTAGAATACATCGTCAAAGTTTGTGCTCCAATGTGGTTCACGATCAATACAAAACCTTGGTGCTATGATGAATCTCGTCACTTGTAGCTTATTCAAGATACCTAACAAAGGAGATTAGAGATATTGTTGATAAAGTTATAATTCGTAACGCCTACTTTGGCCATCAAGAGAACCTTCTTCTTGCAATGATTACTGATAACCGGCAAAACATTCGAAAATTGGCAATAAAAGGAGCGAAGTAGCAAGATCTCAAGCTGAAAAAATGAAAAGCATTCGCGAGTTCAGTGTACCGAAGCTAAATTTCCATGTACTTGACTACACTGATATTATATTTTGGACAGATAGTCCCATCAGGCTTGAGCCACCATTGACAAAACACTTAACCAAAGAGGAGTTGACATCATTGACTGAGAACACTAGCGAAGAAAAATTAAAACTCCTTCAATTCCCTTGTCATACACAAACAGTAGAAAAGAGTATCAAACTTGTAACAGAAGCGGCAAGAGCAGTTTATGAAAGTGAGAGGAGAGACAGCTACGTTAAAAACAAAATTGCATCTCAAGCAATAATGAAATCATTTGAACCAAGAGAGACTACAAAACTGAATAAGAAGCTTTCTAAATTATTGTAGTGGGTGGGTTAGGGTGGAACTCAAAGAGCAGCCACCTCCACGTGGTGAGTTCTGGGTAATTTAAGCCGAGATATGCATGGCTCGTATCTAGCTTAAATTGGCGGAGAGTTGCTCCAATAAACCAATATATTTAAAGCCATGCGGCTATTTTATGAGTTTCTAAAAGAAAACTGAATCACTGAATGACGCTTAACATCAACCAATCAACGAAAGTAATAAAAACTCCTATTTTTTGTTAGTATTTTTCATGAAATACCAAATTTTCCAAATTTCTGTGAAGAATGGGAAAAAGTTTATAAGAGTAAAGTTAAAGAACATAAATAGACAAATCAAATGAAACAAAAATGATCTTCCTAGCATAAACACAAAGGGGGCACCTGAAAGTCAAAATCTTTGACATCCTTGGGGCCGGTGAAGTTGACGTCGCAGGTAGCTAATATTTTACAGATTTCTTATTGGTACCACAGACTAACTTTTGGGTGCCCCTACAAAACTGAATTCTGGAAAAAGTTTTTTTCACTCCACCCTAATATACATGGACCTGTATTATGGTTGTTAGTTTGTTGGTTTTCCATTTTACGCTCGTCCTCCGTCGAACTGAAGACACTGAGACATCTGGTAACCCCACCAACCGGAAAAAATTAGTTCCCTTTAAAAGGGGAACTTAGTCGAGCCAAACGCATCACGTGCAGCGAACTCGTCACTGCATCCCAACTTCATTTCTCAGACTGGCTTTTGGTTGTGTTCTAATTAGTAAATCAGTTGTTCATTCGTAAGGAATACCTTAAAACTAAATTAATAAATTACTTTATTATTTAACTAAACTGATTAGATATAAATGAGTCATATCTTAGCAATTTATCTTAAATTTAGTTCTTACAATTTATCTCTTTATAATTAATAAATTAATTATCTATTATTTTCGTTTTCAGACATTTTTTTTTGAACGGTTTAGATCAGTGGTGGTCCGCAAACATTTTCAGTCGCGTCCCCGTCCCCCTATTAGATTAAAGAAAAATGACGCAGCCTTCCCCCCTCCTCGTTGTTATGGGGACAGCCACACGCGGATGGGTAGTTAGTGATGTAAGGTTAGTAGTGAGCACAAGTAGTGGCGGGGACCAAACGGTTGTTTTGAAGTTACAAGTAGAATTCCTTTCTGCGTGTCAATACTTTTCCTGTTCCATTTGAAATAACGTTCCATTAACTGAGTAAACCTTCCCGTGCCTTAGTTTGCGGAACACTCGTTTAGATAACGACTGATGATGGGTTGAGTTGATCCCGAAACTTAAGGAATTAAAAATAAGAAAAGAACGCTTATTAAAACTGAATTTTTATAGCTTTTCCTAAAGATGCGGATCCTATAATAGAACCAATCTAATCTGCTGTGTTGTTGTCTATCGTTATCAATGGCTTAGTGATACTTCTGATAAGGGCTAACTGAATATATTATTAAAATTTAATTGTATTATATCCGACCTATAAATATGTTCCAATAACTTATGGAAAAAAGTAATATTTTATAATAATAATAATAATAATAATAATAATAATAATATCTGTAAAAATGTTTCGAAACGTTTCTAACAAAATTAATAAAAGGTTTTTTTATTTATTTATTATTATTAATAATAATAATAATAATAATAATAATAATAAAAACGCTTTGGTAATTAAAATAAATATTTTAAAACGTGCAATCGTTATTATAAACAGTAATCGGTTTCTCTTATAATATTAAAATAGTTGATTAATTTTTTAATAATACAGTATATTAAGACATTTACATTTGTATTTTCAATTTGTCTATATACGAGTATACAGTGTGTGTGTATATATAATCATATGTAGACGACGGCATATACTGTATGTTTATTTTATATAAAGATATAGGACATATGAGACGCTCCGGACCACAAGCTACCAAGCGCCAAAATTAAAAAATAAAGAAAAATGCAGTTAAAGTTCGTCAACTTGCAAAATACCATAATTTTTGAACCAATAACGATATTTGATTGATTTTGATCATAAGTACAGGTCCACAATCTGCTCCCTGACTCACCCACGGGATAGAGGAAGGGTGGGGGGAATATAGTGGTATAAATAACTCAATTCTGAACCCACTGGCGCTTGGCAGGTTGTGGCCCGGAGCGCTTCATAATTGAGGGGTCGTGCGTCTTAAGGTACCTAAGCACCACCACAGACGAAACCGTGTTTTTGATGGATATCACTATTTTCACCCTTCCTCTATCGCGTGGTTTGGGTTATAATGACCTTACGACACTAGAAGTATGGTTGAAAACCTTATGAAGCGAACTACTTTTTTCACCTCTATTGCCAGCCAAAAGTTCACCCAAAGTTCGACATAATAAGAAAATAAAAATTAAAAAATATATATATATAAAAATATAAAATATGAAAATCTATTCCAAAAACTCAACAACAACTTCATTAGCATACTTAGAACTTTAATTTAGCCAAAAATGAACGTTCTAGCTCAATTAATAACAGAGATACTATTGCCAGAATATTGCTGAACTTTGGAGGCGATTTCTGACGAATTTTAATTTTGGCGCTTAGGTACCTTAAGACGCGGGACCCCTCATAGGGTGTCCATTAAATATGGGACCCGAAAGAAAATTCAATAATTTGTAAAGTTTTAATCCTACAGAAAAAATACATATATCATTAGAAAGAGGGAAAATTTAGATTTAATATGATTCATGTTCATTCATGCTTAAACATGAATATGCAGAACTTAACCGAGATGAAATGTTACCTCCCATTCAAGATGGAGCACTGGACAAACGAGCATCTCGTGTACATTACTAAGCAGTACTTTAAGTGCAACAAAAGTGTGATGACAGCTCAGAGAAATTTCAAATTGCATTTCAATGTGCATAGTTCTCCATCGAAAAAGGTAATTTACAGATGTTATCGGAATTTAAATGAAAACGGCAGTATTGTAAAGAAGAGACAAACGGGGAGACCCCGATCGCAACGAACACAAGGGAACATTGAAACACTGCAACATTTATTGCGTGAAAATCCTAATAAATCCGTCAGAAAACTGTCGCAACAACTTGAAACAGGAAAATCGACTGTACAAAAAATGTTAAGAGTTGATTTGCAAGTTTATCCATATAAATGTCAGGTAGTCCAGCAACTTCGAGAGGGAGATCATGAAAGAAGAATGCGTTTTTCACATTGGTTTGAACAAAAGATTTCAGGTGCACCAGATTTCATTGCTAACTTGATAACTTCAGACGAGGCACATTTTTATTTAAACTGCCCAGTAAATAAACAAAATTTTAGAACTTGGTCCATTGATAACACTGGTCAACACTCATTTTATTGCCAATCATATTAGAGTGATTTTGGGGTAACTTTGTGGTGCTGATTCCGAATATGACATCGGTTTTGCTAGATTGGCTCTAATTTATGAGATAATTGGTACCCCATTGAAACACGTAAAAATGCAAAAAATTTAATGTTCAGGCGGAGCCTACTTACTGGTTGGGTGGCCGATGACTTATATACGGAGGGGGAATATTCTAGAATGATCGCGGAGTAAACACTAAGAATATTCGCGTGTCTCACCATCTAGAATGTTCCGGTAGTTTCCCATATGCACGCGTTATGGTTACGTTTCCTATTAATTGAGGGTATTCATTATCTCAAGAACTAGAGCCAAATCGGAAAAACTACTTTCATTTTGGAATTCAGCAACCCCAAAATACCCTAAATTCGTACGAATTTCCTTGGCAACGAAACAAAAAAAATTTTTGTTGAGCTGTGTAATCCACAAGTAATTACTCAAGTCCCTCTTCATTCGAAACGTGTAACTGTTTGGTGTGGAATGACTGCTTCAACAGTCATAAGACCATATTTTTTTGAAGATGGAAATGGCAATGTTGTAACTGTTAATTCCCAACGTTATGGGAATTTGTTACGTGATTTTCTCGTTCCAAAGATCTCTGAGCTACAACTGGATAATTGTTGGTTTCAACAAGATGACGCTACGTGCCATACATCAAGGACTTGCATGGATATTTTAAGGAATCACTTTCCAAGGAGAGTAATTTCAAGATTTGGAGATATTGAGTGGCCGGCCCGATCACCTGATCTTTCCCCCCTTGACTATTTTTTGTGGGGATATTTGAAAAATAAAGTGTATAGAAATGATCCAAGAACACTCCAAGACCTGAAACGCAATATCTCTGAAGAAATCAAATCGATCGGATCTGACGTCCTTTCTGATGTCATGCGAAGCATGCTCACGAGAGTTCTGAATGTTCTAGGCGTAATGGAGGTCATTTAAAAGATATTATCTTTAAAAAATAAGGACTCCTATTAAATCTAAATTTTCCCTCTTTCTAATGATATATGTATTTTTTCTGTAGGATTAAAACTTTACAAATTATTGAATTTTCTTTCGGGTCCCATATTTAATGGACAAAGGATAGATATCCTATAATGATATAGGACATCTTTTCAAAAGTCTTTGTTTATCTCATTTAAATGCTAACAGGTAACGATGCGGTTAATGTAACATTATGTGTCGGATTATGCCTAAATAAACAGCAATTCCTCCTTCAGTAGAAGGGTGTCCGAAAAGTCTTTATTTCTATTTGGAAATACATTGAAACTCGTAACTCGTTTAAAAATACATTTAATTATGAAACTTTATCGTAAATATTCCAAATATGCTCCATCCAGTTCAAAGCACAATAATTAATGAAGTAATTAATGAAGTAATTAATTAATTAATTAAGTAATTAATGAAGTAATTAATGTAGTTTCCATTAGGAAGAAACTTTTCGGATATTATGTGACAATAACAAGTTTTTTTTAAATTTTCTATCCGCTAACCTGGATGTTTTACCTTACCCTATCTTCTTGTTGCATATGTAACATATTTAGAGGGGTCGTAAAATGGGGTCAGGTTCTTTATCGGCATTCGTTATCTCTTATCTTCCTATACTTTTCCCTTAAACTGATGTCGAAAGATTTCCATTTCTCGCGCTTTGCTTTTAGGCATTCAACTGCATTGTGACAGATTCTGAAGGAAGGCGTGAGAATCCCGTAGACTCGTGGAAAACCATTTATATGTATACAATGTTCTCTATTATGTCATATATATTATATATATATATATATATAATATATATATATATATATATATATATATATATATATATATATATATATATATATATATATATATATATATATATATATATATATATATATATATTGTAACCTTCGATGCAAGAACTGAATTACTTAATTTAAATTCAAATTGTCTCTGGATGGTTTATAGAAGTGCTTTGCCAAAGGTCGCTGTTAAATTGATTCAGTCCCGATATACAATATCTGTTTATAAATTGAGTTAAATGTTTCTAAACTTTCTCTAAACTCCTTAACTTTTTTCTAAGACTTCACAAACTTTATTAAGAAGAGAGGACTTTTTATGACATACTGTAGTAGCTTTCCAAAGAAATACAGTTCGTACTTCTGAAGGTTCATTTCCATTCAATGTCATTTTTATTTCATTCCACCCTCATCAGTGAAAATCTCTGTAAGGAGCAATTCTCAAATTGATCTATTCCCAATTCATGCCATTCTCATTCTTATCCGCAGTTTTCCCACTTTGGTCCAGGTTAGGTTAGGTTAAATAAGGTTAGGTTAAAAAATTCAAATCAAGAAATCTTTTCTCAAATGTGGATTTTTCACTTTGTATATGTTGATTGATTACTGCCCACTCAGTGTCATTCCCATTTGCATTAGCAGCAAACGGGTCAAACGTGAATAGCTAATATTTGCTAACCTAACTTAATTTAACCTAACATAACATTAGCCTAACCTAACTTAACCAAACCTAACATAACTTAAGTTAACCTAACCTGGACAAAGTAGGAAAAACCATGGATGAGAAAGGAAATGGCTTTGAGTGGGAGTAAACCTTTTGATTTTCGGCCCACGAATGTGAATGATAACATTGGTTGGAAAGTAACCTCGTTATTGGGCTGCGTTGTGGTCATGTCGCAAGTAATTTATGTAATTAAATTGAATTAAATTGATGTAGAGTAAATCGTAAATTATAGTACAAAATACTGTTACTGAATTATCGTATTAAACATATGTCTAAAATATTATTGTAGCCTCCATTTCTTAAGTCTTTTACGAAATTTAATATACTTAAATAATATTAATTTGTTTTTATTATTTATTATTAATTAACTTGTTTTTATTAATTAAAATCACTTCTTTATAAGTTAAGTTAAGCGAAGTTTGTAAATTTATTGATCGACTGGAAAATGGCTGAAACATTGTGGGTCATTTTTTTTTATTTAAACAGGAAATGGAAGGAATTGTAGGTGTATTTTTTAATAGTTTAAGGATTACGGGCGGCAATGTGAAGCTCAAGATTTTCATGACTGCGTTCTTTTCTAAAGTTTTATTGACCAAATAATTGACCCCCCCCAGTAATTGGGGGACCGCAGGCCCCCCAATTACTGGGGGATACGACAAAAAATAAAAAACGATTTGAATAATTAAAATTTAATACAATCAGCCCACCCCAAGCAAGTGCTGGGTATAACAGCTAGTCTACTACAGGGTATATAAAAGCAAGTTGTGTCTTCCTGTCTGTCCGTCTGTCCGTCCCTCCGTCTGTCTGTCTGTCCGTTTGTTTTTAAACTTTTGACTCTCCCTAAAAAAAAGCTGAATTAGCTAAACAGGGCCCTACGGGCGCGGTGCTTGGGCCAGTAATTGGAGGACCGCAGGGCGGTTGGTTCAGTTATTTTTGGTCAATAAAACTATAGAAAAGAACGCAGCCATGAAAATCCTCATTGTTTACCATGATATCACTTATATAAAAAGAACAATAAATTTCTATAATTTATAATGACTTCTATAATAATTTTTCTGAAGATGTCTGAAGTGTACAAACCAAACATTAAAATACAGGGTGGGCCATAAGTCGCTTTACCGAAATAAGTTTCGTTATAATACGAAGGTAAAGCGACTTATGGTCCACCCTGTATATCTAAACCGATAGTTTTATTTTTATGGATTAGGCTTAAAAAAATCCTGAATGTGAGATAAGTGCGTTCAGAAGTTGGAAAACACGTCTCAGTAATAATAATAATAGCAGCTAGAATCACAGCAGATGGAAACCCCTATAGTCTATACCAGTGATGGCGAACCACTGACCCGTGGGTCAAGTACTGACCCACGAGGCAATTTTTAGTGACCCACGAGCTCTTATTTAAATAAAATATTACTTTAATTTTTAATATTTTCTGCCTTTTAATACTAGGGGCACTCAATATATTTTGCCCCACCCTTTTTTCTTAGTTAAATAATAGGCTATGGGCTGAAATGTCTTTTGGGCCGTAAGTTTGAACTTTCTGCGATTCACATAACCGGATTTTTCCAGTTTGAACCTCCCCTCCTTGTATAAAACCGCTTTTAAACGCCCTTCTATAAAACCGATGGTTAACGCAGTTTCGAAAATGGCGTCTGACAGTGATGTGCGTCGTAAACAGAGAGCTGTTATCGAGTTCTTAACCGCAGACAAATAAACAGTTGGAAATATTCACAAACGTCTACAAAACGTTTACAGAGATGCTGTTGTTGATCGAAGCATAGTTGGACGCTGGTCTAAACATGTGAGATCATCGGAGAGAGGGAGAACCAGCCTCGATGATGAACCACGCAGCGGTCGCCCGGCATCGGCTGTGACATCTCACACTGTGCAACGTGCTAACAGCATCATTCGATCAAATCGGCGAGTCACATACAAGGAGCTATCACTGGAGCTAGGAATTAGTGAAAGAAGTGTGAATACGATAATTCAGCAACTAGGATACTCAAAAGTGTGTTCACGGTTTGTTCCTCGCGAACTGACTGACAAGATCACAAAGCCCAAAGAAAAGAAATTGCTTCTGAGTCGATGGTTCAATACGAAACAAAAGGGGATGACTTCCTTTCACGAATTGTGACTCGGGATGAGACTTGGGTACACCACTTTGAACCTGAAACAAAACGCCAATCCATGGAGTGGCATCACTCAGACTCCCCACGCAAGAAAAAGTTCAAAATGGCTCCCTCTGCATGAAAGGTTATGGCCACCATCTTCTGGGACATGAAAGGGGTGATTCTGGTGGACATTATAAAGAAAGGACAAACAATCAACTCAGAGACATATATTGCTACCCTACAGAGACTCCAAAGACGTATAAAGCGAGTTCGACCGGAGAGAAAATTGGAAGACGTCCTTCTTTTGCAAGATAACGTAACACCAAACAACAGTTTGCAAACAAGAGAGGCCATCACAAAAATGCGCTTGACTGTGTTACCCCACCCTCCATACAGCCCGGATCTGGCACCTTCAGACTTCCATTTGTTTGGGTTAATGAAGGATGCTATTCGTGGAAGAAAGTTTCAGAGTGACGATGAGGTTCTTGAGGAGGTTAAGAGGTGGTTCCAGCGGATCCCAGCGGACTTTTACCAGCAAGGAATAAAGGCCCTTGTTTCGAGGTGGAAGAAAGCCGTAGAAAAGGATAGAGACTATGTGAAAAAATAAAAACTTGTAAAAAAGGTGTGTAACTACTTGTGTACAAAATTTCTGGAATTTACAAGGAAACGTGGAAAGAAAAAAAGGTGGGGCAAAATATATTGAGTGGCCCTCTATTTTCTGTCAATTTTGGGTGTAACCAGAAAACACAATCAATAGAAAGAGTAGAGAATCTTATTCTTGCAGAATGGAACTCTTTACCAAATTCTTTTGCATCAATGAAAAAGCTAGCATTAGCTCTGCTAACAATGTTTGGTTCATCTTATTCATGTGAACAGTTGTTTTCCTCCATGAATTTCGTCAAATCCACCACTAGGATCGCCTTGGCACAGATATGAGTGCTACATGTGTGAGACTAAAGGCAACTAAATATAAACCTCGGATCAAAACATTAGCAGCTTAAATCCAACAAGTTTCTCACTAAAAATAGTAAGTAAATAAATTATTGTGACCCCCATTTCATTTTTTAAAAAGTCAAAAGTAACAAAAATGACCTCCCCAGCAGAAAAGGTTCGCCACCACTGGTCTATACGCAGAATTTTCAAACAAATGGACCGTTTGAGAGTTATCTTGCAGATAGGCTCACACAGACACACGGACAAACGGACACGAACACACACAACGCTCACACACACACACACACACGCGCAAACAATACCTCCGCCCCAAAGTATAAAATAAATCCAAGAGAGATTTTACGAAATAAATCTACGCTTCATGCACTAAATATCTCAATTCTTCAACGAAAGAACTAAAAATCTTTTAACTTTGAAATCCTTCAATTTTTAGTAAACGAGACATGAAGAGATAATAAAAAATCTTTGCCTAAATCTTCACCAGGCATAAAATGATAAAATGATAAAGTGATCTGTATATTATAAATAAGAATTTTGAAAAGCTCAGAATACATAATGGAAACATCGTTAAAATTGTTTATAAATAATTCTGTACTCTTTATGGAGTATGTATATATATATATATATATATATATATATATATATATATGAAAATTAAAATGAAAAGGTTTATTGGCAGACTATAGTCCATATGATAAATATTAATAATACAATGACAGTTCACATAATAAGGATAGAAATACATGCAACTGATTAGAAATAATACAGTAATGTCGCATTTAAGACAAACGGCAGTACTCATGGATAGCTTGGGTAATCGGGTTGGTTGATTTTTTAATTCTTTGCATTAGACTTTATTGAGCAAGTCTTGTTACCTCTGGGAAGCTCGGGACATTGCGGGTAGCAAACATTTGCGAAGCTGAGCATCTCGAGGCTAATTTATGTAGGAGTCTAAAAGACCTGTTTTACAGCAAATTTAGGATTCTGCCAGAACCTTTTTTTATAATTTACCCAGAGTTGCTGTCCGTATATATTACTGCAGAAAGTACGAAAGAGAGTGTCTTTAGCTTCACTTGTACAGAACCGGAAGTTTCTTATAGTCATATTTACTTTAGCACAAAAGCTTCGAGCTTGTTTTCTTATATCTGAGTCATCACTGAAAGGAGCTGGTGATAGTTTGACCCAAATACTTAAACTCTTGTACTTCCTCAATTACTTCACCTCTCATTTTAAACCTAATATCAGCTGGCTGATTACAGCTTTTAGGATGAAATTGCATAACCTTAGTTTTTGTAACATTAAAAAAAATAGCATGCTTCTGCGAGTACACTTCGCAGACTTTTTGTAGCCGATCCAGACCTTTAACAAAGGGACTTAACACCATATCATCGGCATAAACTAAATTATTATTCCTTATGTTATCTATACAACATCCCACTGTTGCCTCATTAAGTGAAGCAATTAATCCGTCATTATACACATTAAACAGCATAGGAGAGAGCAAGGAACCTTGTCTCACCCCGCAAGAGGAGCCAAAACATTTGGATAGTATGTTGCCCACCTAACGGTAAAAGATTGGTGGGAATACCAAAATTTCAATAAATTTAATATATACATGGGAACTTCCTGTCTTCTACTTTTTTAAATAAAGTATTGTGGTTCACTCTATCTTACAGTATGCCTTACTTATATCTGGGAAACAGATATAAATAGTTGAATTACTGTCAGTGTATTTAGATATTATTTCCTTAAGTACATAGCTACACAGGTCAGTTGAGTGGGACCTTTTAAAACCAAGCTGATTAGGAGATGTCCATACGTAATCATTTAATCGGAGTAACAAGAGCTTTTCTCGTAGTTTCGAGAAGCAGGAAGCGACAGCAATAGGCCTGTAATTATTGCTGAACAGAATGTCTCCATACTTAATTTTGACAGGGGCAAGATAAATACCCTCATGAACTTTGCAGGGATATGGCTATGAGCAAGCATGGCTGATAAGAGCAATGACATATGCAGACATACCACGTCATTGGCATATTTTAAGTGCTCATTCTATAGGTCATCTACCTCTGACGCAGAACCAGTCTTTAACTCTTTAATTAACCTCTTTACTTCAGGAACTGATATCAAAGTACTTTCCCTTGTCCCTCCCATAGACGTTTCGCTGCAATCTATCTTAAGATTATCCCTAGTCACACTGTTAAGAATGTTTGAGTAGTGGTTTTTCCACAGCTTTGCAATTTCATTCTCTCCCGACACCCCATCGATTGTTGGAGGGAGGACATTTTTGACACCCGTTTGAGTCTTAACAATACTGACCCCTACTTCTACACATATTCATGTATACTGGTCCTAATCTGGGTCTACCATGAAAGCACCACAAATCGTAGGCGTCTTTCGATTCCCTCTTCAGGGGGGCAATAAAATCATTCCATCCAGGAACAGTCTTAGTATGATAGTTGTAAGATTTAATCAGGGGGCTTCCTGTTTCTCTTAACAGGGATACTATCTTCCAAAATACCTATCTGTGAGTTTACAGTGAAAATCATTTGAGCAAGGATTACAACAGGCAAGATACAAAATTTCTAAATTATTAAAGAGGTGACCTGTTCTTTCTTTCTATTCTATTCTCTGTTGCATATTAACATTAGACCAATCGACGCGATTATTCTTACCTATTGAGTTCTTGTTATGTCGTGTTGCGCATACGTTGGTAAAATTAATTAATAGTTCTAACGGTCTGTGATCAGAAAGAAGGAAATCATGCAGAATATGAACTCTAACAATTCGATCCTTTAGATTATTACTAGTGAGACAATGATCAATCCACCTGGTGGTGCCACTCATATCACTAACGCATGTAAAATTACCACTGGTTACCCCTAATACATCTACGTCACTTATACTTAATTTGGCCGACTTGCACATGTTACCCAATTCTACAAAGAATTCCGAGTTCACATGCGCGTTAAAGTCCCCCATTATTATACAGTGAGAATATTTTGGGTTATAACGTTTGGTTAACCTTTTGGTTTTTGCTTCCGCCCGAATTGTTCATTTGACGAAGGTCAAACTTTTCACCCCACCGTAGACCTACAGTTTAACGTGGGATCCGAACCACGCCCCACCAGCAGCCTAGCGTCTTAACTAGGCCACCCAGAGCACCCATTTATCTATCAACCACTTTCTTTATTGTGTGGAAGGATGAACAGCTAGGTTTTGCTGCGCGATAGCTGCCGTCATCGGGTCTGGATCCCAGGGCCGATGGATTCGTAGTCAGCGACGCTAACCACTACACCACCGAGGCGCTGTATATATATATGAAAATTATTTACCGAAAGTATCACGTGAATAATATTTATGATGAAAATAACCACGAAAGAAAAACGAAACACAGAATGGTGCTCAAGCGCTTTCGTCTAATGACATCCTCAGGAACACTGAAATAAATAAGTTCGAAACTATATATAGGTCACAGTTGTCCAGTGCCCTTTTCGTCCATTTGTCAGAGTTATCCCACTGTATTGATTGGAATAATGCTTCAATTTTGTTTCACTCAAGCAACATTGTTAATAGAAATATTCTCGAGTCTGCCATTATTCAACTTACAAATAATTTTAACATCAGCCAAGGCCTTTTTTCGCTTGATCCTGTTGTTTTGAATTCGTTCAGAACGGATTTAGACAAGACGGGCAAAGTGCTAAAACTCTGGTAGCTTTTCTTTATAAATTTTTATGCTCCTCCTACAATTTTTATTTTTCTATTTTATTTTATTTTTTTTGTAACCTATATATTTTATAGTCTCGAACTTGTTATTTATTTCAGGTTTCCTGAGGATGTCATTAGACGAAAGCGCTTGAGCACCATTCTGTGTTTCCTTTTTTCTTCGTGGTTATTTTAATAATAATAATAATAATAATAATAATAATAATAATAATAAATAAATAAATAAATAAATAAAATATAGGGGTGTTTAGGTAAAAAATCTTAATTTTGGGCAAAGGTGTCTATCAGCAATGAAGTATCTCATCTTCAGATTTAGCAGGCGGCGTTGGCATTGTTCTCGTCTAATTAATTCTGAACATTGAGCCAAGGGAATAAACTTTTGTGATAACAGGAATACAAGTTTTTGTAAAATTAAATAAAAAAGTTTTTACTCTCTCAACTATATAGCAATTTAGAAAAAAATAATTGTATTATTTTTAAAAACTGAAGTTGTCACGTGAACTTCAGTAACGGCGTGAGAAACTTCTCTGAGCCACAAGGTGTGTAGGTCGAGGAAACTATTTTATCAGGAAGGGGAAGAATTTTTGAGAACATTTATTTCATAATGAAAAAAAAAGTACTTTGTGTGTGTGTGTGTGTGCGTGTGCGTGTGTGTGTGTACGTGTGTGAAACATTACTCTATTGTTTATGAAATACTGTCGACAAGTCTCGCATTTGGATGAAAATAGGAATGAATGAATAAAAAGACTGATTTGATGTCATGATCGTTTGCACGTCCATTGACTATTTATGTAGATTTTACTTATCTGTTAAGAAGAATTCTAGGAACTTCAGAAAAGATACGTTATTGAACACAAAATTTATCAAATATTGACCTTTAACTGACTGAAATTTGTTCTCCAGCAAAAGAAAATTTGGATCACTTTAACATATTGCTTCCCAAAGCATTCGGGAAGCAATATGTTAAAGTGATCCCTCCTGGGAAGCAATATGTTAAAAGTGATTAACACTGGGAAACAATATGTTAAAAAGAGAAAGGTTGGTTGGTTACTTTGTGTGACCATATCGAGCGCAACAATTCTAATAAATTTACTTTCATTCTAATATTTTTAACATGTTATGATTTACTTTTTATGCCTTTACTTTATTAAAGCGAACATTTTGGATCACCTGAAGATCCGTCACCCCAGCCTTTTTTAGTTAGCTTTATTAGGCTAACTAACGAAAATATCACCACCTAACCTAATCAATCGTCAAGGGCGTACAGTTGACCTAACGAATGGTTAGGTTAAGTCGTGATATTTTCGTTAGTTAGCCTTATAAAACTAACTCAAAAAGGCTAGGGTGACAGATCTTCAGGTGATCCAACATTTTTTATCGTACTCCTTATCCTAAATATTGGGAAGCAATATGTTAAAGTGATATACACTGGAAAGCAATACGTTAAAGTGATCCGAAAATTCTTTAGACGCAGTTTTGGATCAAATGAGATACAAGAAAACCCTCCATGTTCAAATTTTGGAAAATATACTGTATAAATCACAATAATTTTATATACAAAAGACTGATCCATCCCATCTTGCGCTTCGAGCTATGAATGTCTTAAGGGTAAAAAAAAGAACTTAAAAGAAGCCATTTTAAGAGTACCATACTTCTAGTAGATTTACGCCCCTTCTTTTAAAAGGTGTTGGAAACGTCCTTTTCGGCTATAAAGCGTTAAATCACGTTCTTACTTTTAATATCCTGAAGTTTATTGTTAAAAATATAAGTTTGTTTGCTTTTCAAATGGTAAAAATTGCGTACTGCGATTAGTGTCACTAGTTATATTTTAGTTTATTCAAAGGCCATTAAAATATTTTTAATACAGTATATATGAGAAAAATGTATGAATGATATAAGAATTTCATCCAGAATCAGTTTTGTAATCTAATTTACACCTAACCTATTCTAATATAAAACATATATATATATAATATATATATATATATATATATATATATATAATAATAATAATAATAAACAGGAACACCAGAGAAAAAATAAACATCCTTCAAGGTTTAATAGTACCAACGTTTCGGAATGCACTAATTCCATCTTCAGGGCTAAAACAATAAAATGCCAAATCACATACAAAATACAAATTGCTTAATAACAATTTAAAATAAAGTTAAAAATTATAAAAAGTAGCTAAGAAAATGTAAAACATTAAAACTAAAAGGTAAATAAATGTGAAGTTAAAAAATTACAATTATAAAAAGTAGCTAGGAAAAATATAAAAGCATTAAAACTGAAAAGTAAATAAAATAAAATAAACTAGTACCTTAACCAAAACATAGCAGATCTACCGATGATTCGTCAGAATTTAGGTCTGATTTCAGTTTATAAATAAACAAAATTCCATAATTTTGAGCTTAAGGTTCAGGGCTTTCGGCAGCAAGCACAGCGAAATTAGACTGTGAAATTGGGTGGTTATTGTTGTGCGAGTGATTACGTATGAGAGAATTAGGTGGTTTGCCAAGAGGTAAATTTGTACGGACCGATTTACCGAGATGTTTGTAAATACGGAATTTTAAATGTCTTTTAGTTTTACCTATATATGACCCCATACAGTGGTCACACTTGTATTGGTAAACTATGGATGACTTAAGAAGTGTAGGAATAACATCCTTGTATTTAAATAAATGGTAAATCGATTTAGACGGGGTGAATATAATTTTCATACATATGTAGTTGTGGGTAGAATTTTATCGACATAAACATTTTATCGACATAAACATGGCGTTGTTCTTTTGGACAGGAATGTTTATGTCGATAAAATGTTAGATATTTTAAATGATGCAACTAGATTTACTAAAGTAACTGGTGACATTTTTGCTTTAATCTTAAAACAGGGAGATAAAATTAATAGGTATCTTAGAAAACTTAAATCTAATAATATAATCTCAGACACAGTTTTTTCTAAATTATTTGTTTCTGGATCCAGCCCAGGTATTATGTATGGACTCCCTAAATTACACAAACCTAATTGCCCACTTAGGCCAATTTTATCGGCCCTAGGAACTTTTAGTTATAACCTTTCAAAATTCTTGGTTCCCATACTATCACCTATAACTTATAATTTGTATACAGCACGGGATTCTTTTTCTTTCGTTAGAGAAATTACCTCATTAAATAATAATTCTTACACAATGGCTAGCTTCGATGTAAAATCTTTATTTACCAATGTGCCTGTTGCAGAAACTATTGATATATGTATTGACAATCTTTTTAATAATACTGATACTGTGCAGGGTTTTAATAGAGGTCAAATGAAAGAACTACTAAAATTTTCCGTGGAAGACTTTATATTTATATTCAACGGTGAATATTTTAAACAGACTGAAGGTGTTCAACTGGGTCTGCCTCTTGGCCCCACCTTAGCTAACGCGTTTCTTTGTCATCATGAAGTCAAATGGCTGAATGAGTGTCCTTCCAACTTCAAACCGGTTTTTTATAGAAGATATATTGATGACACTTTTCTCCTGTTCAAATCACCAGACCATATCCCTTTGTTTCGTAATTACCTTAATTCTAGGCACCCTAATATTGAATTTACTTCAGAAGTTGAATCTAATAGCTCTCTGTCCTTTTTGGACATTAAGATAATAAAAACTAATTCCTCTTTTGAAACTTCCGTTTACCAAAAGCCGACATTCACCAATCTTACTACGAACTTTTCTTCCTTCATCCCTTTAGGTTTCAAACGAAATTTAATTTCGACTCTGACCAATAGAGCTTTCAATATCTGTTCAGATTACTTTAAACTACACGATGAACTAGGTTTCATCCGAAAACTCCTTACCAAGAATAATTTCCTTCTAGACTGGTGGAGCCTACAATAGGCAGAACCTTAAATAGACTAATAAACCCTACAACTAGAGACTTAATTACAGTCCCCAAAGATATCCTGTATTTCACGTTGCCTTATATGGGAACCTCAAATTTTAACATTAGAAACAAACTTTTAAAATTGCTCAAGGAATTCTACCCACAACCATGGCCGTAACTACCTATGAGGTCACCGAGGTCCGACCTCGGTAATTATTTCCTAAAAAAAAAAAGAGACTGAACCGTTCTCCGTGCAGCTTTAATAAAAGTATTTTTGCTAACAGGTCCCTTTGTACAGTATTTAATTATAGACAAGGGTTTTGTGTTTAGTGTATAGCTTGGGTTGTGTTTGTAGATGTCATTTTGGTCTGAATTTTGCTCGTCCCGCCGCGCTCGAAAAAAATCTGGACCTCACTAATTTCTAAACCCATTTATTTAAATAGAAGGATGTTATTCCTACACTTCTTAAGTCATCCATAGTTTACCAATACAAGTGTGACCACTGTATGGGGTCATATATAGGTAAAACTAAAAAACATTTAAAATCCCATATTTACGAACATCTCGGTAAATCGGTCCGTACAAATTTACCTCTTGGCAAACCACCTAATTCTCTCATACGTAATCACTCGCAAAACAATAACCACCCAATTTCACAGTCTAATTTCGCCGTATTTGTTGCCGGAAGCTCTGACCTTAAGCTCAAAATTAGGAATCTTTGTTTATTTATAAACTAAAACCAGACCTAAATTCTGACGAATCATCGGTAGATCTGCTATGTTTTGGTTAAGGTACTAGTTTATTTTATTTTATTTACTTTTCAGTTTTAATGCTTTTATATTTTTCCTAGCTACTTTTTATAATTGTAATTTTTTAACTTCACATTTATTTACCTTTTAGTTTTAATGTTTTACATTTTCTTAGCTACTTTTTATAATTTTTAACTTTATTTTAAATTGTTATTAAGCAATTTGTATTTTGTATGTGATTTGGCATTTTATTGTTTTAGCCCTGAAGAT
The DNA here is from genome assembly GCA_023014485.1 of Bathynomus jamesi. Classification (NCBI taxonomy): domain Eukaryota; kingdom Metazoa; phylum Arthropoda; class Malacostraca; order Isopoda; family Cirolanidae; genus Bathynomus; species Bathynomus jamesi. The sequence goes on along the minus strand of JAJOZX010003762.1, from coordinate 338,897 downwards.
GGAATTAGTGCATTCCGAAACGTTGGTACTATTAAACCTTGAAGGATGTTTATTTTTTCTCCGGTGTTCCTGTTTATTATTAAACTGCGTTTTCCACGCCATCAATCAATAGCCGATATATATATATATATATATATATATATATATATATATATATATATATATATATATATATATATATATATATATATATATGAAAAATTATTTCACGAAAGTGACACGTGAAAAGTATTATGATGAATAAAACCACGAAGGAAAAAAGAAACACAAAGGGGTGCTCAAGCACCCCTTGTGTGCTTAACATGCTTGTGTGGCCTTTAACATAGTTAAAGGCCTGGTCTATGGTGCTGCGAATATTTCTTACGAAGATAACTTTCCTAAACGTTTCCGCAATAGCCTTTCACAATTAAAAAAAGATAGTGAGCTCCATATTACTAAAGCAGACAAGGCTAACACCTTAGTTATTATGGACAAAGTGGATTACATTGGAAAGATGAATGAGCTGCTTCAGGACCCCGCCACATACGTGAAACTTAGGAAGAACCCACAGGATGATGTCATCAAATCATTCAATAGTGGCTTGAAACGCATTCTCAAAGATCATAAGGATTTAATTCCCCTTTTTTTGTCCACTTCACCTGCTCTGCCTTATCTTTATGGTCTTATTAAAACCCACAAACCGGGTAACCCTATGCGCCCTATTATTAGCTCGGTGGGCTCTATTACCTATAAACTCTCCAAATGGCTTGTTAATGTTTTGTCCCCCATTCTTGGAACTGTCTCTGATTCACACGTAAAAAATTCCATGGATCTCACTGAAAAATTGAATAATGTTCGCATTAATACCAACGATAGATTGATCAGTTTCGACGTTTGTTCATTGTTCACAAAAGTGCCGATTGATGATATGCTTGACTTTCTCGCCAGAGAATTACATAATTATGATTTACCATTACCTGCACACACTGTTTTGGAGCTTATTAAGCTTTGTATCAAGGATTGTAAATTCACTTTCAATGGCGAGCATTATCAACAAGTTTTTGGAATGGCCATGGGCAACCCTTTGTCGCCCCTTCTCTCCAATATTTATATGGAGTTTTTTGAAACTACTTACATTCCGAGAATCCTGGGGGTTGGCATCCTTGGTTGCGGTACGTCGACGATATTTTGTGTATCTGGCCATGAATCGTGACCTGGATGACTTCCTCCTTCAGTTAAATGACCAAGTCCCCTCCATTAAATTTACTTTAGAAGTGGAACAAGACAACTCAATCCCGTTTTTGGATGTGCGTGTTCATAGGGATAGCCCGGGTTTTAAGTTTAGTATCTATCGGAAAAAAAACAAACAATTTGTCCTACGTACACTTTTACTCTGGACATGACACCCCTATTAAAAAGGCCATATTTTCCTCAATGTTTCTCCGCGCTCTTAGGATCGCCAGTCCGGAATACATCGATGCCGAATTGGAAAATATCAACGGTATTGGAAGTGAGTTGTGTTACCCATCTGCGTTCATGGAATCTTGTCTTAATAAGGCTCTAAACGAACCTTCTATCGTGTGAATAATAACACTCGCACCTTGTCAAAGAATATTTTAGTACTTCCATTTTTCCCGGGCTTCTTAGGCATTGCTAATGTACTTAAACTTTTGGATATCAGTGTAGTTTTTTCATATAACAATATTGTGAAAAACATCATAGTAAAAAATAGCCCTACCAATAATTTAGGCATTATCTATAAAATTGGGTGTAAGCAATGTGATTCCTTTTACATAGGTCAGACGGGAAAGGATTTGCAAACGCGTGTAAAACAGCATCAATATTCCGTTAGAACGGGACAGTTGTCCAGTGCCCTTTTTGTCCATTTGTCAGAGTTATCCCATTGTATTGATTGGAATAATGTTTCAGTTTTGTTTCACTCTAGCAACATTGTTAATAGAAATATTCTTGAGTCGGCTATAATTCAACTTACAAATAACCTTAACATGAGTAAAGGTCTGTTTCAACTCGATCCCGTTGCTCTGAATTCCTTCAGAATGGATTTAAACAAAAAGGGCAGGTTGTTAAATCTTTGGTAAAAAATTTGTTTTTGTCTTTTGTTTCTCTTACATTTTTATTTTTCAATTTTTTGCTGTATGCGTGTATGTGTATGTATGTATGTGTATGTGAGTATGTGTGTGGTCATTGCAGTTAAATGGTTTGTATGTATATGTGTGTATATGTATGTATGTATGTGTGTATATGTATGTATGTATGTATGTATGTATGCAGTTAAATGTATATATATATATATATATATATATATATATATATATATATATATATATATATATGTGTATGTACCTTACCTTACCTTACAACCTCACAAAGGTTCTGCTCGATGATTTCTCATTTCGCGAAGGTCAAGCTTGTATGTGTATATATATATGTGTGTGTGTGTGTGTGTTTGTATATATGTGTGTATATGTATATATATTTGGTTATGCGGGTATACATGTGTACGTGTATTATTTGTAATTTTTTCAATTTATATTTATTTTTATTTCTTTATTCTTTTGCGACCTACCGTTTTTTCAGACAATAATTATAAAAACAAATTTGGTAATTTTTTTTCCCTTATGCATATATATTCTGTATATATTGTGTTTATATTTCGTATATATACCGTATATATGTTGTATATATTTATTGTTCTTTATATATCATCTAGGCATCATTTTGTTTTCCAATTTATATTTACTTGTACTTTTTTATTCGTTTGTGACTATAATATGCATATGTGGTAATTTTTCCCTTATAAATTGGTGTGCCTCTCTTAAAATTTATCTTTCAATTTATTATTATTATTTTTTATTATTTTTTTAATAATTAATTTTTTTTTTTTGGTTTATTTCTTTATTTCTTTGTGACATATATATCAATTTGGCATCATCTATTAAATTGATTGTAAAACTTCCCTTTTGAGCTTGAATTTGTAGACTCCACTTACAATATTTATATTTATTTTTATTTTTTTATTTCTTTATTCTTTTGTGACCTGTTCCATAAACAAGCCATTTGAATTTATATTGAAGGTCGGCCAAAGTGCTAAAAGTGTCTTTGTATATATATATATATATGTATGTATATATATTTGTGGTTTTTTTTATTTGCCTGTTTATTTCTTTATGATTATTTAGGCTGTGACATATATATCACTAAGGCACTATTTTGTAATTAATTTTTTCTCAATTTATATTTATATTTATTTTTATTTCTTTATTCTTTTGTGACCTGTTTCATAAACAAGCCATTTGAATTTATATTGAATGTCGGCTGAAGTGCTAAAAGTGTCTACCTCCCATATAAATGTTTGCTCCTCCCACAATTTTTTCTATGCTTACTATATATATGTATATATATTATATATATATGTATATATATATGAATATGTATGTATGTATGTTTATTTTTGTAACCTATATATTGCCTTGATCTGTCCTTTCACTCCAGTGTTCCTGAGGATGTCATTAGACGAAAGCGCTTGAGCACCCCTTTGTGTTTCTTTTTTCCTTCGTGGTTTTATTCATCATATATATATATATATAATATATATATATATATATATATATATATATATATATATATTAAACGCTTATACGTATTTGACTTGTTTAACTTTCTTTAGTCATTATACATTGTTAAAGGCAACTTCAACCGATCATTATAACTTCTTAATAAAATAGCAATTAACTTGTTATTATTAACTAGAGAACTTATGAATGAGGAAACGTTCTTTAAAAGAATGAGCGCCGAAACTTATCTAATTAGATACGGTGTATCGCAAATTGCGCTGAACTTCCTTTGAGGCAAAAAGGAAGTCTGTATCGAGAACCGGAACAAAGTCAATCTGCACAATGTCGACTTGTACAGGTTGTCCAGAATTAACTATCTATTTCAATGAAATCGGACAAATTTTTTAAAAACACACTTTTATTTATGTTTATCATGTTTAATGTGTTAAAAATGTATAAATTTCTAAATTTTTTTCATAATTTTATTTTCATAATTTTTTCATTATCTGGTTCAATGAAAGACCGTCTGAAGTCATAGAATGGCAAAGAGACTCTCCAAAAGTTAACGTGTGGCTTGGAATGACCAAATCCAAAATTTATGGTGCTCCATCTTGTTGAAACACAACATTATCAAGAATGCCATCATCAAGAAGCTGTGGTTCGAGAAACTGCTGAAGCATATCAAGGTAGACGGTACCTGTTACAGTTGCTTCCGCAAAGAAGAATGGGCCATAAATTTTGGATTTGGTCATTCCAAGCCACACGTTAACTTTTGGAGAGTCTCTTTGCCATTCTACGACTTCAGACGGTCTTTCATTGGACCAGATAATGAAAAAATTATGAAAATAAAATTATGAAAAAAATTTAGAAATTTATACATTTTTAACACATATTAAACATGATAAACATAAATAAAAGTGTGTTTTTAAAAAATTTGTCCGATTTCATTGAAACAGATAGTTAATTCTGGGACACCCTGTATAATGTCAGTATTAAAAAGTTTGCTTAAATTAAGATAGGTTAAGTTCAGTTTGGTTAACTATGTCCGGTTAGGTTATCCTAGGTTTGGTTAAGTTAGTTTGGTTAGGTTAGGTTAGTCATTTTCATTGAAAATCTGAAATTATTTTCAAATCTGAAATCCATATTGTTGTATAAGGTCGACTGTCGCCATTGACGGACAAGAATGTTAACATTTTTCAAAAAAAATTTTGTATTATAAAATCCTTTGGTTTATATCGGATTGGTATCGTCTTTTTTCTTTTATGCAGGAAGGAGGGGCCAAGGGTGAATGCCCGCAAAAGCTCCCCCCCCCCCCCCCCCGCCCCATACAGAAGAAGAAGGAAGCCAAAATCAAGGTCCAGGGTTTTGGAGATACCTAGACACTGCGTTTGAAAGATTGGAGGTCATAGATAGGGGGAAAGATGGATTGAGGAAGATTATTCCAGAGTTTACCGGTTGAGTAGTCTACGTCTGAGTCTACGTCGTGATGATGTTGAGACACCGCTTCCCGTAGATCAGCGAAGTTAAGCGACATTGAGTCTGAGCAGTAGTTGAATGGGTGACCGTCCTCTGCGTCCAGATGATATAGCGACCCATGGTCCGGATTCTACCCGTAAAGCTGTAGGTACCTTCCGTCACTTGACCTTTGCCATTACGAAGAGCGTTAAACAACGCCAGCATTTAAAGCACAAAACCACCCAGGATACCCATTTATCTACCAACCTATTTTTTATAGAAGGATGAATAGTTGGGTAAGCTACACGCCGCCTACTCTCCATGGGAATCGAACCCGGGACCAGTGGATTGTGTTCACTGCAAAGCGAACTATATTGGCAGTACCATCCGCCAATACCAAACAAGAGTGGACGAGCATCGTGGGATTTCTACAAGAATTTCACAGCCCTTGAACAAACCCTCCAAATCAGCAATAAGGGATCATTGCCACCTTCACAACCACCCGTTACTTCCCTCCAATTTCAAAATCGTTAATTCAGCCAACCAACTAATCGACCTCCGCATACTTGAGTCCTTTTATATCCTCAGTATCCAGCCAACCCCTCAACGACTACAGTTCCGCTTTCAATTTAAACATCGCCAAATAAACTCTTAAACTAAAAAGAAATCCACCATCACTCCACCTGTTCTAATATGGAATTTTTTCAACAAGCAACCATTCCCAATCTTCTGTACAATTAGTCTCTCATTACGTTAACAATTTGGTAAGAACCCCTTCAATTCTGTTTCACCTTTTAACCGTTTTATATTTCACTTATCGTCAATACTTTTATACTTTATATCATTTCATTTTTAATCTTATTTAATATATATTGTAACCATACTATTAATTCTCGCTAATTATCGCTAATTGTCGCGCCATTTTAATATATCGTTCGTTTTTGTTTATTATACTTATTTATTTCTATTTGTTTTTAAACTTTTTAGCACTGATGATGGAAATTGAACTTTTCCGAAACGTCTGTAAATAGACATGTACCATCTTTTCGTCCTCCTATTTCTCGCTAAGCTACGCTTCCCTAAGAATAAATCATTCAACCAAGTTATCATAGAAAGATACGACCAAGCCACGCTGAAGAAGTATATATATATATACAGGGTGTCCCAGAAATCTGGACTCATAGGGAAAATAGACATTATATTTTTAAAGTGAAACAAACACATTTCTGAATGTCAGTTTTACATATTTCAGGAAAGAAAATACCCTGATGGCTCAGTGTACGAATCAAGAGAAGGTGGAACTGGTATTGCTACATGTTTCCGAAAAAGCCAAAGAGAGGCATGTTAGTTATTTCACGAACATACCTCTCTTTGTCTTTTTCCGGAAACATGTAGCATTGTAGCAATACCAGTTCCACCTTCTCTTGATTGGTTTACTGAGCCATCAGGGTATTTTCTTCCCTGAAATATGTAAAACTGACATTAGAAATGTGTTTGTTTCACTTTAAAAATATAATGTCAATTTTCCTTATGAGTCCAGACTTCTGGGACACCCTGTATTTAATCATCGATGCATTCACAGTTTAAATGGAAATGTGAAGAGTTAAACATCTTTATTTATATATATATATAATATATTATATATATATATATATATATTATACCTTGGGCACTATATATATATATATATATATACAGTATATATATTAATTAGTCATATCAATTTCATCTAATCTAATTCATCAATTTAAAAATGACATTTTTAATTAATGTACCTCTTCCGTATTTGCGGTTGCCCAAAAACTGACGGTGAAGATAATAAAAGACATTTCAATCTACTCTTCAATCTTTTCGCATTTTTTTTAACCAAGTTTTCGTTTAGCAAAATTTAATTCTATTTCCAATTTAATTTTTTTCGTTACTTTTTTATTTTTTATTTTTTTAATTAAAAATCTTTTCCAAATTTTTTTTTTTTTTTTTTCAAAAAATATCCTTCGTCTATGAATGTGGTTTTAATTTGATTTTAATACGTTGGTAAAAATTAGTTTAATCATTTTGGGGGGGGGCAGGTTTCCTGTTTTGACTGTTCGTTTCGTTACGGTTTTTTTTTTTTTAAATCTTCTTTTTCCCGGTTTTTGTAGTTCCGGTGTTCCATATTTTTTGTTTTTGTTTTTAGTGTTATTTCACCCCTTTTTTGTTTTATTTCCGTTATACGATTTATTTCCTTTCTTTTTTGTTTCCGGTTTCGTATTTGTATTTCCGGTTTTCGATTTCGTTTGTGTATTTCATTCAATTTATCCGTTTCCGTTTTTTTTTAGGTTTTCATATTTTTATCTCGAGTACGTTTAAATTTGTATTTCCGGTTTGTGTAATATTGTTTAATATTTTAGTTCCTATTTCCGTTGTTTTTGTACCACTTTTACTTTAGGATTTCACTGGTTTTCCCAATAATGCTACAGTGTCCACTTCGATTTACTTCCTTACTTCCTTCCGGTTTCCTGTGGCCAAAGATATTTCGAAGTGATTCTCTCGAGGAAAGAGGGGTCATCGTGGTTCATACTCGTCCGTTAAATATAAAATCATCCAAACTGAGAATCATTTTAGTAAAAACAACATACACGATTTATTATCAAATCAACGTACAACCATGACACTCTTCCAATACGAAACAAACACCGTATGCAAAAACAAAAAGGTTTTGACGGGTTCTCATACGAGCCCCGGAATCAAGAATCATAGTTAGTAATTTTGTTAATATTTTGTCGTGATTTATAAGAAGAACGGTAACACCATTAACAAAGAGTTTGTTGAACGTTCATGAAATATGTTCAACGCATATGAACACCAAACCCTATCGCACTTGACGAATTAATTCCTAACGCGCTCCGAAGATGTTCAGATGTGCTTCAATGAAATGTAAGCAATAAGAGTAGAACGAGGAAATCGCGTGGAATAAAACAGTGACCTTCCTGATTTATACATTATTCATCAGTCCAGGAATATGTCTTCAAAGCTATAGAATTCATGGTATGAAAACGTTTGTTTGTAGCTCCACTTAACTTCGATATTACTATTTTTCATTAATTGTATTTCTATTCTTAGTATTTGAATTGTCATTGTATTCTATTGTCAGTTTCTATTATTAATATTTGTCTTATGAACTAAAATGGTCTGCCGCCAAACTTCATCGTTTTCATATTCATTTTCATTATAACCATTAGAAATAATGAACGTTTATTTTAAATATGAATTAGTCGGAGAAAATATAAAGTTTAAGACCAAAAATAAAAACCAATATCGAGAACCAACCATAAACCTAAAAAGCTTTCATCTCCATTTCTCAACTTGAAAAGAAATTTCAGTGTGAAATTAATAATGTACCTCTACACCAGGTCTTCCCAACCTGTATCATATGCGACCCTGAAAGTCATGTTCACACAATAAATAAATAAAAAAAAAAAAAATATATATATATCAGCCATATATATATATATATATATATATATCAGCCATATATATATATATATATATATAATATATATATATCTATATATATATAATACTTCATAAACACAGCTTTTATTATGCGCGGGAAGGGCCCGGATTTCAGCTCTTATATGCAACTACATTCATGATTGATGAATGTCTTGTCGGACGGTCGTAGGAAGAGAATTGAAAATAAAATTATCAGATCGATTTGCGACCCTAAATATGATCTTCGCGACTGCAAGGTTGGAAAGCCCCGCTATACACCAATTCAAATGCTACGAATTTCTTTCCAAAAGTGCTGAACAAAATTTTTAAGTCGGTGAGATCTTAAACTTTATTTTAAGCTCACGAGACACTTAGATTTTAAATGAAGCTTCACAAATTTTTACCCACTGCACTAGCTTCGCTTCGTATGTTAAACTTAAAATTTTGGTGGCTTTGTAAATTCTTATTCACGCTTCTACAGTATAACATTCCATGTTTTTCTGAGAACAAAATAAACTAGCTGGTCAACAGATTTGCAAAAGAACGCTATTATTTGATTTTAAGCTTTACATCCAAAGCCAGTGGGTAAAAAAAACTGTAAAGCTGCATTAAAATTTAATTAAATACCTCGTAGACTAAATGTCAACGTTTAATTCTGTACCTTAAAATCTGTTCTTTAGAATTTTCTGTATGAAAAATTTCACATCGTTTAATGTCAGAGTGGACTGACTAGATACAGGTATATTTTGATTACACTGCGAATAATGTTATAATACATGTACAAACAAAACAAAATATAGTAAAGTTCCGCTTCACCCACTGCCCGATACACCGACTTTCCGCTTCATCGACTTTCTATTTGGAACATTAAAATCTGCCTGACTGCAAAAAATGTATGCGACAACGCCATTGTGACGTTTAAATCTTAGAACCAATCAGTAAAAATGATTACTATGATTGAAAACAATATCGACGCTCAGTCGGTCAGTCGGTCGGTCGGAACAGCAACACAAGGCGATTCGCCGTGTTTGGCGTCCATCATTGGTTTGTTCTATAAAATTTAAAATGAGATTAGTGCATGAACTTGTGTCTATGATAATTTTACAATGTTATTTTTAACCTGTGACAGCTATATGACCTGAGAGACTGTTAATCCCTCTTTTCCAATCCACCGACTACCCCGACCTCCCAAATAAGTCGATATTGCGAACCTTTACTGTATACAGAATCATTTTAAGGCTAACCACAGAGAACATAACAGTAACATATATAAAATAGTTACAACGCTCAACGCAAAAAAAAAAAATCAGCTTACTAATAGCTGAATCTTTATTAATTAAACACACACCACACACACACACACACACACACACACACACACACACACACACCAAAAATAAATATAAAGTCGTACGGAATGGTTTGTTGATTTCCAGTATTTTTAATCGAAATACGTAATAGGGTGACTCTTTTATCTCAGTGAATATATATATATATATATATATATATATGAAAATTATTTCACGAAAGTAACACGTGAAAATATTTATGATGAATAAAACCACGAAGGAAAGGAAACACAAAATGGTGCTCAAGCGCTTTCGTCTAATGACATCCTCAGGAACACTGAAGTACATAAAAGGGTTACAGCCTATATATAGGTTACAGAAAGAAAAAAAATAAATAAATAAATAACATACATACATACATACATATATATATATATATATATATATATATACATATATATATATATATATATATATATACAATAAACGGAGAAGTAAAAATAAAATTAAAAATTAAAGGATTATCAGAGAGGCATACAGAATTGTAAGGAAAAATATCGATTTTTAGCACAAGATCAAATGAATTATAAAAATACAAATTTATACTGGAAATCTGCCCGGGTTTTAACACTCTGCCTTTTATGGTCAAGTTTCGATATATATAAAAATAAAATGAAAATTAAAAGTTAATAAAGTAGCATACAAGTTTACCAAAGATTTAGCGTTCTACCCTTCTTATCTAAATCTGTTTTGAAGGAATTCAAAACAACAGGATCGAGTTGAAAAAGACTTTTGCTTATGTTGAAGTTATTTGAAAGTTGGATAATGGCAGACTGAAGAATATTTCTATTAACAATGTTGCTAGAGTGGAATAAAACTGAAGCATTATTCCAATCAATACAGTGGGATAACTCTGACAAATGGACAAAAAGGGCACTGGACAACTGTCCTGTTCTAACGGAATATTGATGCTGTTTTATACGTGTGTGCAAATCCTTTCCCGTCTGACCTATGTAAAAGGAATCACATTGTTTACACCCAATTTTATAGATAATGCCTGAATTATTGGTAGGGCTATTTTTTACTATGATATTTTTCACAATATTGTTATATGAAAATACTACATTAATATTCAAAAGTTTAAGTACATTAGCAATGCCTAAAAAGCCCGGGAAAAATGGAAGTACTAAAATATTTTTTGACAAAGTACGAGTGTTATTATTGACACGATAGAAAGTTCGTTTTGCCTTGTTGAGACAAGATTCCATAAACGCAGATGGATAACACAGATCACTTCCAATACCGTTGATTTTTTCCAATTCGGCATCGATGTATTCCGGACTGGCGATCCTAAGGGCGCGGAGAAATATTGATGAAAAAATGGCTTTCTTAGTGGGGGTGTCATTTTTGGATGTGCGTGTACATAGGGAAAGCCCAGGTTTTAAGTTTAGTATCTATCGGAAAACAACAAACAATTTGTCCTACGTACACTTTTACTCGGGACATGACACCCCCACTAAGAAGGCCATTTTTTCATCAATGTTTCTCCGCGCCCTTAGGATCGCCAGTCCGGAATACATCGATGCCGAATTGGAAAAAATCAACGGTATTGGAAGTGATCTGTGTTATCCATCTGCGTTTATGGAATCTTGTCTCAACAAGGCAAAACGAACTTTCTATCGTGTCAATAACACTCGTACTTTGTCAAAAAATATTTTAGTACTTCCATTTTTCCGGGCTTTTTAGGCATTGCTAATGTACTTAAACTTTTGGATATTAATGTAGTATTTTCATATAACAATATTTTGAAAAATATCATAGTAAAAAATAGCCCTCCCAATAATTCAAGCATTATCTATAAAATTGGGTGTAAACAATGTGATTCCTTTTACATAGGTCAGACAGGAAAGGATTTGCACACACGTATAAAACAGCATCACTATTCCGTTAGAACAGGACAGTTGTCCAGTGCCCTTTTTGTCCATTTGTCAGAGTTATCCCACTGTATTGATTGGAATAATGCTTCAGTTTTATTCCACTCTAGCAACATTGTTAATAGAAATATTCTTCAGTCTGCCATTATCCAACTTTCAAATAACTTCAACATAAGCAAAAGTCTTTTTCAACTCGATCCTGTTGTTCTGAATTCCTTCAAAACAGATTTAGATAAGAAGGGTAGAACGCTAAATCTTTGGTAAACTTGTCTGCTACTTTATTAACTTTTAATTTTCATTTCATTTTTATATATATCGAAACTTGACCATAAAAGGCAGAGTGTTAAAACCCGGGCAGATTTCCAGTATAAATTTGTATTTTTATAATTCATTTGATCTTGTGCTAAAAATCGATATTTTTCCTTACAAATCTGTATGCCTCTCTGATAATCCTTTAATTTTTAATTTTTATTTTTACTTCTCCGTTTATTGCATATATATATATAATATAGGGTGAACCAAATGTAGGTGGACAGTAAATGATAACGTTTATTTTGAGAATACATATTTAATTTTTTTGTATACTATAATACAAAATAATATTTAAATAATTTAGTTATAATATTTAATATATATAACACAAACACCATAGTTATAATGAACACCATAGTTATAATATAATATAACACAAACCGTATTCAACCTACTGTCCACCTACTTTTGGTTCACCGTGTATATATATATATATATATACACACAACTCAGAATGGTTCCCTGAGAACATTATATGTTAAACACAGACCGTGCATGGAACAAGGAACTCTTCTGGGAAAATTAAATCCACTATAGTCCGAATAAGTAATGGTAAATGACAAATACCATAGTTTTTTTCCTTTTTCATGATTTTAGCCCGACGTGGGCAACGGGTCTCTCGCAAAGAGATCCCATAAATATAGCTTCCCTCACCAGCTATCTGCAGATAGCTGGTGAGGGAAGCTATATTTATGGGATCTCTTTGCGAGAGACCCGTTGCCCACGTCGGGCTAAAATCATGAAAAACTATGGTATTTGTCATTTACCATTACTTATTCGGACTATAGTGGATTTAATTTTCCCAGAAGAGTTCCTTGTTCCATGCACGGTCTGTGTTTAACACATATATATATATATATATATATATATATATATATATATATATATGTATGTATGTATGTATGTATATATTATATATATATATATATATAAGTATGTATGTATGTATGTATGTTATTTATTTATTTATTTTATTTTTCTTTCTGTAACCTATATATAGGCTGTAACCCTTTTATGTACTTCAGTGTTCCTGAGGATGTCATTAGACGAAAGCGCTTGAGCACCATTTTGTGTTTCCTTTCCTTCGTGGTTTTATTCATCATATATACTGTATATATATATATATATATATATATATATATATATTATAACTGCAAACACGCAGTATAATTAACGTAAAGAACGACGCTTTGTATAGGAGAATTAACCGCGCAAGATGAGAGCGAAAGAACGAAACAAATTAAAAAATGAGGTAACCACCCTGGTGGTTACCTCATTTTTTCATTTGTTTCGTTCTTTCGTTCTCATCTTGCGCGGATAATTCTCCTATACAAAGCGTCGTTCTTTACGTTGATATATATAATATACATATATACTGTATATATATATATATATACTGTATATATATATATATATATATATATATATATATATATATATATATATATATATATATATATATATATATATATTTTTATAATATAATTAAATAAAAACTTATTTCTTCGTTTTCATTTTATGTTAATATAATTATTTGAGTTAACTTCATCTTTTATTTATAATAAAATATTTTAATTTCTTTAAAAATGTCCCATTTTATTCGAAATTAAAAATGCCCCATTTTGTTCGAAATTAAAAAATGTCCCATTTTATTCTGAGTTATTCCTCAAGAAACTTATTCCTTTAACGATACATATTTGTTCCATTAAATAAAATAGTATATGTTTCATTGTTATTCAGATCTAAATGTTTTAGTAACTCGTCACTGAAATACATATATTTTGGGCTCCTTTTCCCGACAAGCAAACGATACCTATAAAAACCTATAGAAGCATTTATAGAAATTTTGCATTGTACGTTATTCGAATCTTCAATTCCACCAATAGCGTGCTTGATCATTGTAAACGACGGAGGTTTTTAAATAACCCCGCGAAAAGAAATCAAGGGGGATCGTTAGATCTGGTGATCCATTTATGCCTCACCTAGAACGGAGAAAACAAACTATGAATATAAATAAATTTCCCCTATGTGCCCTGACTTTTGGACCACCCTGTAGCACAATTTATATTATTGAGAGTGCAAAATGCCCGGCAAAATGTGCGTCGGGTTCGTGAATGTTACATCACGACAATGCGCCCTCTCACACAGCACTCTCCATAAGGGAATTCTTAGCGAAGTATAACATTCCACTGGTTCCCCAACCATCGTGTTCGCCGAATTTGGCACCCTGTGACTTTTCCCTGCTCCCCAACTGAAAAACACCCTCAAAGGAAAAAGATTTCAGGAAATAGCAGAAATCGAACGAAATGCGACACGAGAATTGAAGAACATTCCGAATGAAGAGTATAACAGGTACTTTAATAAATGGCTGGACCACTGGAATCACTGTTTACAACCAGAAGGAGACTACTTTGAAGGAGACATATTTGATTACATATATGATATTTACTTTTGCAATAAATACATCTGTCCCGGAACTTTTTGATCAGCTTTCGTATATAACATACATAACAAGAAATTAACAGATATATATATATATATAAAAATGGGTACCCTGGGTGGCCTAGTGGTTAAGACGCTGGGCTGCTGGTGGGGCGTCATTCGGATTCCACGTGAAAGTGAGTGGAGTGAAAAGCTTGACCTTCATCAGAATGAAGAATTCGGGCGGAAACTAACCAAAGGTGTGTAATTAGTGTGGACCAAAAAAATGAAGGTTTAAAATTCTTTGTTCCACATGAGTAATGTTATTCCTTTTGCTTACCTTAATTAAATTACAAAATGTGAAACCTCTACGTCAAGGTTTTAGGGGTCCCGAGAAAATTGCACTTTTCCTTTTAATGCTGAAAAAATTAGTTTTTCCTCATTTTCATAAGTTCTGCTTTATTTTTTGTTGGAAATTCTTTACGATTCTTGAAAACTGTTTTGAGCAGGTATTGTTTGTCCTCTTCTTTAGTTGTCACTGCTTGATTAAATTTTTCAATCAATGCAACACCCCGCTCAGCTGTGTCATTTGTCACTCTAAGGGCACGAACTCTAGCACAGCCTCTTTGGTACTCAGGATCTATTCCCCATGTTGATGCAGAATTTTCAGTGAAGAGAGAATTGAGATGTAGAGCATCAAAAAGAGATTTAGTCCTTGAAGTAACAAAATCAGAAATCCTTTTTTCTTTAAAAGAAGCTAGGGTTACCTTTGCTTCTAAACGTTTCAGTCCCTTATTTCTTGGAGGCATTTTGATATTATTTCGCATTTGCTCCTTTTCTTCAAGGGATATGCTTTTGTCAAAGAAGCTTAATCCAACAAGTGTTTCTGAGAGGTACCACAGATGTCGTTTAATGGCATTTTGGGCTTGCTTGATAACACTTGATATCAAAGAATTTTCCTCCATTATTGCAAGATCTTGCAAAAATTTAAGATCAACATTTGGGGCTTCCTCTGGTTGAGAAGCTTTTGCCCAAGATTTTGCGTATACCAATGCAACAAATAAACAAATTTCTGTTATTGCATCAAGTTCTTTTTTAGTCATCTTAAATTGATTTTGGAGAAGAAAAGCTTAAATGCATAAATTCCTTTTGCCATCCATCTTGCATGATGGTACGCTCCAGGTCTCTTCAAGGGAGTATTAGAAATGCTTTCTTCTCCAAAAAACAAGAGAACAAGTTGAAAAAATCTTTATAATCATCTCTTGGCTGTTTAGAGTTGAGTGCCTCCTTCATGATTAAGACTGTTTGATTTTTTAAATCTTGAACTCTTTCAATTATTCTGCAGCTTTGGGAATCAACAGCAGTTGTGATTTGAGAATGATCCATAAAATCCCATTGAGTTTTGAATCTTTTGAAGATTGGAATATCAGGTTCAGAGGAATGGCCCATAGAAGTCCGGAAGATTTGAGATAGGACAATCTCATAAATATGGTGTCTGCAGGCTAAATATAAAAGCTCTTTTCCAAGTTCTTGTTCAATTTTAGTGCAAGCTCCAGCATGGATTCCGGTATTGGATGCTGTTGTGTCAAATGACAGCCCAATAATTCTCTGGGTCATATCATGTTCTTGCAGGAGAGAAATGCAAACACGAGCCATCTCCGTACCCGTGCCAGCAGTGACTTTAGGAATTCCCAGCAATTTCTCTTCACCATTCCCACTGACTAACACTGCAATCCTTTCCGTTCTTCCTTCGCCTGCAAGAAAAAGTTAAAATATATAATTTATATATAATTTCTGTTTTTCATCAATTTATCATAACAGCTTATTAAAGAGTCAATCTTTCGGATGGCACTGTCTCTACGCATTGTGGGAATCCTGGCTTTCTCCCAGTAGGTCATCACTTCATCTAAGCAAAGATTAATGGATCTTCTTCGTCCCAATTTTTCCTCTTTTTGATGGAAGAAATATGTTTGCAAAACTTGCAGTTTTGTAGGTAAGCGGCAACAAAGTATATCTTTATTTAAATGGCCAATGAGCCAAACTTTAGTTTTAGAACGAGTAGCCATTTTTAGTTTAAAAAATTAAATTTCTGAAATAGTAAAATAAACCAGTTAAATTAGGAGATAAAAAGGATAACTAAAAGGTTCAAGCCAATTAGGCAAAGCCTTTAATTTAGAGTTGACCAATTAAGGATAATATATTTTATCCAAAATTTTTGTTTTCCTTATTAATAATTTTCTCTGAAATAATGATCTAAGATTGTTTTTGTACTCTATTAACACCAAAAATTTCTTAAATAAGAAGAAATTTTTTCATAAGTTGCAACTCAAGAGTTGAGTTGATCATTGATGTTCTAAGCGCGCCTATTCATTGGAAAATTTTTATAAGTCATTAAATCTCGGGACCCATAAATATTCTCATATTTGACCACACGTTTGCTGACATGTCTATCTGGTCCAAAGGAACAAGGGCATTGATGTGGAACAAGGATTTCTTCAACTTTATAATTTACCCCCCCATTTTGGTCCACACTAGACTGTGTATATATATATATATATATATATATATATATATATATAACTTGTTTCCATAACAAAACGATGTCGCTACATTCACTTTCCTATTGCGATGAGTTGTGTGTGTAACCTAAAGATTATCGCAGTTTCGTGACGTAGCCAAGAACACACACACACACACACACGCGCGCGCGCGCGTGCACACATACGATAAATAAACCGTGATACAGTAAAGCAGATGTACAGAGCAGTGGCATAGCGAGGGGGGGAAAGGAGGGGCTTGTGCCCTGGGCGCCGATTTTTGGGGGGCGCCAACTCGGCCAAGCGAGCAATTTTTTTAGCATGACATTTGCATTTTTTACATCCGCGGCCGGGAGGCAAGGTTGGACATGTATCATTACCACAGACAGGGGTGTTAATAATAGTAGAAAATAATAATAATAATAATAATAATAATAATAATAGTATTTATTTCTGATAAAAAAAATTAAATTTAAAATTTGTTTTATTGATAAAAACTGGTACATATAGAAATAAATTGATACATACATGCTAATATAGCAAATGTATCAAAAGAAGTATATTAAATAAAATCGCTACAAAACTATAGAAATATGATGCGCATTGCCACAAGCTTTAACCAATTGAGCCAACGGCCTAGCAGTTAACCACTGCCTTAAGTGTGCTATACAAACTATTGTGGTTGTGACAGATTGTAATGTATTCACATAGTTAGTGAATGACAAATATTTAAATAACCACTATTATAATTTTGATGCCGAAAATTCATTTCGTTTCTGCTATCAGCGGGTAGCTTTCAAACACAATGAGTGAATTATGTATAATTTGAGCGCACAAATAGCGATGAAAAACTAGACACCGACCGGTTTCGAACGCATTTCTTCTCATCAGGATATCACGAGCTTTAACCAATTTTGTTCGAGGATGTACGAGTACATTATTGGAAATACTAATTGTAGGTAAATAAGACAATATATTACATTTCATTGACTAGTGTGTACTGTGTAAACCTAAACCAATTATATAATTAAAATATATTTGAGAAAAAATTCAAATGTTTTGAACACCTCTAGATTTTTTTGATAAAAATAAAACCGAAAGATGAAGACAAAATTGAATCTGTGCAAAATTTGATTTTCCAAGTTTTTGTTCGTTACTTTCGTATACTATTTTCAAATTTTCTAAAATAAAATAGGTTAAAATAACCGATAATCTTATTAATCTACTTTGAAAATAGGTGTTTAAAATAGTTGAAAATAGGGCTCAGATTGCGTGAAATCGACTCTTCGTAGTCAAAATTTTCCCGGGGAAGGGCCCCCGGACCCCCGCCTTAGGGCCTAACTCGGAGGCAGCCCTCGAGAGGGGGGGGCGCCATTCTCTACCCTTGACCCTGGGCGCCACGAACCCTCACTACGCCACTGGTACAGAGCATTTCATGTCTCTTTCGACTCCCGATGGTGCTGATAATCTATATATTATAAGAGAGCTGTCCGTCTGTCCGTCTGTCCGTCTGTCCGTCACACTTTCAGAAATTGTGAGAAAAAATTGTGAGAAAAAAATTCAGAAATTGTAAAAAAAATTCAGAAATTGTATTACGGGCGGAAATGTGAAGCTCAAGATTTTCATGACTGTGTTCTTTTCTGTAGTTTAGCAATGGGGGAAGGGTGGGGGTGGGGTGAAGGGTGGAAGGTGGGGGTGGGGGTAATGGGGGATGGGTGGGGTAATGGGGATGGGTGGGGGTAATGGGGGAGGGGGTTAGCCCCCAAGTTGCATGAATGGGGGTGAGGAGGTTTTGGGAGATACCAGATTCAGAAATGTTGACACAATGTGAAGCTCAAAATTTTCACGGCTGCGTTCTTTTCTGTAGTTTAGCCTGTCTAACCGTCAGCGAAGCGATGGGAACTGTACTAGTAATAATAATAATAATAATAAGGATAATACAAGAGTTAAAGTAATGGCACGTATAAGTTTGCCTGAGCGCTGTGTCAGGTTCTCTGAATCCTCACTAATTATTACGATATTAATAATAACGTTTTGGTGTGGTTTAACCTCTTTCGTAAAAGCAATCCGAACGAAGTACGGGTTGCTACATCATCTGAACGCGAAGGAAGGTCACCTATGCAACTACTCAACACACCCATCGTCGCTTAACTTCACTAACCTAACGTGATCATAACATAAGGCCAATCGACATTCGAAAATCAACATAAAATGAAGTCAGGTAGTATCCTATATACTATTGAGCTAAAATGTGTCTGTGTGTCTATGTGTCTGTCCGCTTTCTTCGGAACCGTGCACAGACTAAACGGCACATCGGAAAATTCTGCAACCACCAACAACTGATAGCCCATGAGCTGCCGATGTGCTCTGTCAAGTTTCCCGGTTCTAGGTCACTCTGCGGCCGAGCATAATGTCTATTACAAGTGAATGTAAGTAGTGTACTTCGAAAACGATACCCAGGTTGAAGAGCTTTGTATAATTACACAATCTTCCAAGTTAGTAGTATGACAGCAAAATGTTCGAGTGCATATATGCACCTTGCAACAATTGATCAACATTGCAACTGTATATATGCAATTGCAATGTTGATCAATTGTTGCAAGGTCCCAGCCCCCTTCCTCTCTGGGGGTAATAGGGGAAGGGTGGGGTGGGGGTAAATGGGGAGAGGGGTGGGGATAATGGGTGGGTGGGGTGGGGGGTAAATGGGGAGAGGGGTGGGGATAATGGGGGGATGGTGGGGTGGGGATAAATGGAGGAGAGGGGTGGGGGTAATGGGGAAGAGCAGTTTGGTAGTCCCGATAATAGTTTGGTAGTCCCGAGTAGTATAGCTGCAAAAGGTTAGAGTGCAAGAATGTTGCAAGTAATTACGTAATGTTGCAAAGGGGGTGGGGGTTGTTGCAAAGGGGGTGGGGGGTGTTGCAAAAAAATAATAAAAAAAGAAAAAAAAGAAGAAAAAAAGAAAAAAAAGAGAAAAAAGAAAAAGAAAAAGAAAAAAGAAAAAAAAAGAAAAAAATACCCCAAAGGTCCCTTTGTTGCCGGTTGCAAGGGGCCTGCAACTTGGAGGTGGAGTTCTCCCCCAAGCTATTCCCCCCAAAGGGCCAGAAAGGAGAGAAAAGAGGAGAGAAGGAGGAGAGGTGTTCACCTGGCAGGAGCCAAGTGCATATTAAGACTTCAGCCGAGTAGGCGTTGTTTTATAGGCTCTTAATCAGCCAGTTGGCTGAGCCAAGGGGGGAGGGGTACACCTGAAAGAGAGAGAGAGAGAGAGAGTAGTTGCCTTTGATTGCAAGGCATGCAACTTGGAGGCGGAGTTCTCCCCCAAGTTATTTTCGTTTACCTAACCTAAGAGGCCTCTAAGGGGTTTTCCCAAAGGGCCAGAAAGAGAAGGACCAGAGGTCCTTGCTCGGCTTGGAGCCGAGCTTGAATGACTCCGTCAGTCGTCTCTCGGTCTTTTATAAACCTCTATTCTGGCTGAGTTGCCAGATAGCGCCATGTATTCAGTTGCCAGATAGCGCCATGTGTTCCAGATAGCAAAAACCATATATTAATCATCCATTTAAATAGTGTACCACAATATATGACGGTAGATGAATCCAATTAAATTCTGTTTATTAAATAAATAATTTTTACACACTTAATTTTTATTATAAATATTTAAGTCACGAAACGAAATGAAAATTTACGAAACAATTCATTTAAAAGTTGAAATTAGCCAAAACACAATCCGCTATAACGGGGTCGGACGACATGAGAGATCTTTCTTCCAGACCGCTCTTGATATGTGTGTATATATATATATATATATATAAATGTATATATATATATATAATTATATATATATATATATATATATATATAATAAACGAATAAACAACTCGTGCACACACACACACACACACACACACACACACAACACACACACACACACACGAAATGAAAATTTACGAAAAAATTCATTTAAAAGTTGAAATTAGCCAAAACACAATCCGCTATAACGGGGTCGGACGACATGCGAGATCTTCCTTCCAGACCGCTCTTGATGTATATATATATATATATATATATTTATATATATAATAAACGAATAAACAACTCGTGCACACACACACACACACACACACACACACACACACACGCACACGAGGAAAAGGAGACTGTGTCAACTCGAATCGTCACATTAAATAGTGTAACCACAATATATGACGTAGATGAACAATTAAATTCGTTTATTAAATAAATAATTTTTACACACTTAATTTTTATAATAAAAATTTAAGTCACGAAACGAAATGAAAATTTACGAAACAATTCATTTAAAAGTTGAAATTAGCCAAAACACAATCCGCTATAACGGGGTTCGGTTTCGAAGAACACCTGATGGTTGAGAGACCTTCCCCCAATCCCTGATAAGTCTCCCTTCACTCCAAACGAAATGAAAATTTACGAAACACACAGAGCCTCATTCCCCTGCGAAGAAAATTGAAAAAAACGAAATTTAAAGAAATTAATCAATTGAAATTAGCCAAAACACAATCCGCTATAACGGGGTCGGTTTCGAAGAACACCTGCTGGTTGAGAGACCTTCCCCCCAATCCCTGGTAAGTCTCCCTTCTCTCCAAATGAAAAGAAATTTATGAAACACACGCTTGTCATTCTCCAAACCCGTATATATATATATATATATATATATATATATATATATATAATCATGCGGGTTGCTTCTGCAAAGCTTCAATTTAATATTTAGAGAAATCCAATGACAAGGAGGAATGTAATGCCATGAAAAGTCTTCTTTAATGCGCAACGTTTCGAGCAATACGCTCATCTTCAGGCTAAATAATAACAATATGAAATTAAAATCAATAAATAAATGAAACACAAGACAAAATAATTTCTATAAAACCTATTCATTAAAAGCAAAATTTAAAAAGACTAAAAGAAGAGGGTTAAATTCAAAGTTATAAAAATTTACACATAAAATTACAAGAAATTTAAAAAGCTATTTTTAAATTACATAGTAAATTTGAAATTAGTACAATGGAATAATTAACACTACTAACCCTTCATTGCTGGTTCCGAGGCACAAGTAATTTAAAACAAAACAAAGGGAACATACTATGGGTTGGGTGGTTGGAGAGTTATAAGTTGGGGAGGGGGAATTATAAAAAATTTAGAGGGACAGCTGAGGAATCAACGTTTCGAGAAGGGGTCAATGTTTTAATATAAAGAGATTCCAAAATTCTAAGTGAGTTGGGACAAGAATTACAACCGAGAATTTTTAGTGACATCAGTTTTACATTTAATACTATGTTCCCGGATACTAGAGGCTTCTTTTTTATTTAAAATTTTACCTGTTCGGCAACTTATTCCCATTACTTGTGCCTCGGAACCAGCAATGAAGGGTTAGTAGTGTTAATTATTCCATTGTACTAATTTCAAATTTACTATGTAATTTAAAAATAGCTTTTTAAATTTCTTGTAATTTTATATGTAAATTTTTATAACTTTGAATTTAACCCTCTTCTTTTAGTCTTTTTAAATTTTGCTTTTAATGAATAGGTTTTATAGAAATTATTTTGTCTTGTGTTTCATTTATTTATTGATTTTAATTTCATATTGTTATTATTTAGCCTGAAGATGAGCGTATTGCTCGAAACGTTGCGCATTAAAGAAGGCTTTTCATGGCATTTACATTCCTCCTTGTCATTGGATTTCTCCTAAATATTATATATATATATATATATATATATATATATATATATATATATATATATAATCATGCGGGTTGCTTCTACAGAGCTTCAATTTAATATTTAGGAGAAATCCAATGACAAGGAGAAATGTAAATGCCATGAAAAGTCTTCTTAATGCGCAACGTTTCGAGCAATACGCTCATCTTCAGGCTGTTTAATAACAATGTGAAATTAAAATCAATATTGAATGAAAAACAAAACAGAAAATTTCTATAACCTATTCGTAAAGACAAATTTTAAAAGACTGAGAAAAGAGGGTTAAATTCTAAGTTATACAGATTTACATATAAAAATTAAGAAGTTATTTTTAAATACATATAGTAAATGTGAAATTAATACACTGGAAAAATTAACAATGGTACACTGGAATAATGGAACTAGCTACCTTACACAGCAGTATCCGAGGCTGACTAATTTGAGCAGAGACAGGAACGGGAAACACGAGAGATGGCGAGGGCGATTGGGGAAGGAGGGATTATAAGGAATTGGGGAAGGAGGAGGGATCATAGCAAATTGAGATGGACGGCAGATGAGTCAACATTCAGACTAGGGGACAATGCTTTAATGAAAAGCGATTCTAAAATTCTTAGTGAGTTGGGACAAGTATTACAACCAAGAATTTTAAAATTGTCTAAAGTGACATCAATTTTACATTTAATGCTGTGTTCACGAATACTCGAGGCTTCTTTAGTTTTTAAAATTTTACCTGTTCGGCCACTTATTCCCATATGCGAATAAAATCTAGCCCTGAGAGAGCGAACAGTGCTGCCGATGTAATTCCCAAGGAGACACCTAGGGCAGGTAAATAAATATACAACACCGCTACGCAACGAGTCAGGGGTTCGATCCTTCGCTGAGAAAAAGCTACCTAAAGACGTTTTATTAATAAATATGATGCGGAAATCAGTATGAAAAAAAATTTCCTTAACAATTTTGTAAATTTAAGCTTAAATTCCTTATTCAAAGGACCCATTTCAGGTACCAAGAAATATTTTATATCCTTCGGCACTGTAATACATGGAAGTTGAGGGCTATAAACATTATTTAAGAAGGATCTAATTAGTTTGTCTACATATTGAACAGGAAAACTATTATTAGTAAAGTATGATCTTAGATTATTAAATTCATCATTAAGTAAGGTAAAATTAGAGGTCAAATTATATCCTCTGAACAGGAGAGTTTTAATACAAGACATCTTATAGTTGAAATCAGTAAAACTAAAAAAATTCATGCCCAAACCAGTGAAAGTGGGTTTCCTGTAAACTGATGTAGTAATAGAATCACCGTTTTTCGAAATTAAAAGATCTAAGAAGGGGAGGGAGCCATTTTGCTCAGTTTCCATTGTATACGTTATATTGGGGTGCAAAGAATTTAGGAAGTTAAAGAATTGTCGTTGTTGGACTATTTATTAATAATTTCTCTTGTACAACGTGAACTAGAAAAATTTCACTCTACCATCTTGGAAACACATGAACGTAAGTTAAAGGCTTTGGGAATGAATTCACCAAATTTTTTCAATTCAGAGAAGGTAATTTCGAATCTTTCTAGTTACACACTCTCCCCTCGGGAAAAGTTTTTACTGTCACTTGGTTTGCAATTTAAGCTTCCGTTGTTTCAAATATATAAGCCTTCGTTTTTCTTTACTTTGAAAAATTTTTCAATGGCTTGAAAAATGTTCCCCATGTGGGGGATTTCAATAATTTCAAATGTCAGTTCTCAAATTTAACTCAAGAATTTTTTCTTAAACTTAGAAATCTTAAATTTCAATCTTTCATATTTAGGAAGAGTGATTTACAGTGTATTAAGAATTTGGCAAAGAACCAGGAGATGTTGTGACTAGACCAGACAAGGGTAACGGAGTGGTTATTTTGAATAAATCGACTACATAAACAAAACTAATGAAATCCTAAGTGATCTTACTAAATTCAAACAAATTCTAGAACCTGTAAATAAAGTCATTGTAAGGTTAGAAGACCAGGTTAATAGATTTCTGTCACGACTAAAGTCCTTAAAGATAATAAAAAAATGATACTTACTCTCAGTTGTTCGCATCTGGTGCTAATCTTGCTCAATTATACTGTCTGCCTAAAATCCATAAAGCTGGAACACCTCTCCGTCCTATTTTAGCTTCGTATAACTTACCCACCTTTCAATTGCAAAATTTGTTGTTCGTCTCCTGTCCCCCTTTGCGAAAAATGCTTACACTATAAATAACTCGTTTGAATTCCAAAAAGACCTCCTTGGTAAAAACTTCGATTCAAAAAAGTTTTTTGTCAGTTTTGATGTAGTCACTTTTCACAAATGTACCTGTATCTGAAACTATTGCCATTATTTTAGATAGGGTTTTTAGCTCAGTTGATAATTTTCATGGTTTTTCATTGTCTCATTTTAAGGAACTTTTAGAATTGGTCTTCAAACAATGCTATTTCACTTTCAACAATAAGGTTTACCAACAAATTGATGGGGTAGGGATGGGATCACCAGTCGGACCGTTAGCAGCTGACTTTTTTATGACTCATTTAGAAAGTGTAATTTTAGACAATCTCCCACTCATCTCAAGCCAATTTTCTATCGACGCTTCGTTGATGATTCGATAGCAGTCTTTGATAATGCGGTACAAGCGCAACAATTCTTTAACTTCCTAAATTCTTTGCACCCCAATATAACGTATACAATGGAAACTGAGCAAAATGGCTCCCTCCCCTTCTTAGATCTTTTAATTTCGAAAAACGGTGATTCTATTACTACATCAGTTTACAGGAAACCCACTTTCACTGGTTTGGGCATGAATTTTTTTAGTTTACTGATTTCAACTATAAGATGTCTTGTATTAAAACTCTCCTGTTCAGAGGATATAATTTGACCTCTAATTTTACCTTACTTAATGATGAATTTAATAATCTAAGATCATACTTTACTAATAATAGTTTTCCTGTTCAATATGTAGACAAACTAATTAGATCCTCTTAAATAATGTTTATAGCCCTCAACTTCCATGTATTACAGTGCCGAAGGATATAAAATATTTCTTGGTACCTGAAATGGGTCCTTTGAATAAGGAATTTAAGCTTAAATTACAAATTGTTAAGGAAATTTTTTTATCATACTGATTTCCGCATCATATTTATTAATAAAACGTCTTTAGGTAGCTTTTTCTCAGCGAAGGATCGAACCCCTGACTCGTTGCGTAGCGGTGTTGTATATTATTTACTGCCTAGGTGTCTCCTTGGAATTACATCGGCAGCACTGTTCGCTCTCTCAGGCTAGATTTTATTCGCATATGGGAATAAGTGGCCGAACAGGTAAAATTTTAAAAACTAAAGAAGCCTCGAGTATTCGTGAACACAGCATTAAATGTAAAATTGATGTCACTTTAGACAATTTTAAAATTCTTGGTTGTAATACTTGTCCCAACTCACTAAGAATTTTAGAATCGCTTTCATTAAAGCATTGTCCCTAGTCTGAATGTTGACTCATCTGCCGTCCATCTCAATTTGCTATGATCCCTCCTCCTTCCCCAATTCCTTATAATCCTCCTTCCCAATCGCCCTCGCCATCTCTCGTGTTTCCCGTTCCTGTCTCTGCTCAAATTAGTCAGCCTCGGATACTGCTGTGTAAGGTAGCTAGTTCCATTATTCCAGTGTACCATTTAATTTTTCCAGTGTATTAATTTCACTTACTATATGTATTTAAAAATAACTTCTTAATTTTTATATGTAAATCTGTATAACTTAGAATTTAACCCTCTTTTCTCAGTCTTTTAAAATTTGTCTTTACGAATAGGTTATAGAAATTTTCTGTTTTGTTTTTCATTCAATATTGATTTTAATTTCACATTGTTATTAAACAGCCTGAAGATGAGCGTATTGCTCGAAACGTTGCGCATTAAGAAGACTTTTCATGGCATTTACATTTCTCCTTGTCATTGGATTTCTCCTAAATATTATATATATATATATATATAATAAACGAATAAACCACACACACACACACACACACGAGGAAAGGCAGAAACTAGGTCATTTCGAATCGTCCCCTAGAGACCATTTTCTGGGCGAGAGTCACCTTTCTTCGTCTACTTGAACAAAAACCACCTTTCACATCAATTCTTATATTTATATTATTTCTACAATGAAATATTTTATATTTACGCGTAATTTGTATGGTGTCATATTCTTATAACTACATCTTAACTGCTTAAATCAATCACCTTTCACATCAATTCTTATTATCATTATTATTATTATTTTCTACAATGAAAATATTTTATATTTACGCGTAACTTAGACCCACAGTTTAACGTTGAAACCGAATGCTCTTTTAAAAATATAATTAGGATATATTTCTTTATATCCTCTCGATTACATTAGTGACTAATGATGCGGAAACTCTGAGTAAATGGAAATATTATTATTTTCTCGAAAACTATGGGTGATAGAAAAATTCTGAAACCGGAATCAGCATCAAAAGTTCTATAAGAAACACCAAATAATTTTCGTTGGTCCCTAGCGTAATTTCTCGCCGAATTGGAAAGGTTTTCACTCCACCTTAGACCCACAGTTTAACGTTGAAACCGAATGCTCTTTTAAAAATATAATTAGGAAATATTCTTTATATCCTCTCGATTACATTAGTGACTAATGATGCGGGAAACTCTGAGTAAATGGAAATATATTATTTTCTCGAAAACTATGGGTGATAGAAAAATTCTGAAACCGGAATCAGTATCAAAAGTCCTATAATGTGAAAAGCTGTTCTGTGGATCGAAATACATCTCGTCAGGGAGTCGCTGCTTACTCTTTCACATTTCAACATAACAGGATTATTGAAACGGATTTAAAATAACAGGTTCATTTGACCCGAGGCAGTAGTATGACCGAAAAGCATGTTAATGCATCATTTGACCCGAGTCAGTAGTATGACCGAAAAGCATGTTAATGCATCATTTGACCCGAGTCAGTAGTATGACCGAAAAGCATGTTAATGCATCATTTGAAACGAGTCAGTAGTATGACCGAAAAGCATGTTAATGCATCATTTGAACCGAGTCAGTAGTATGACCGAAAAGCATGCATGATTTTCTCTTTAGTAATAATAACAACTAGCTCGAAGAGTGACAACGGATAAAGTTTTCACGCACCTTAGACCCACAGTTTAATGTGGAAACCGAATGCTCTTTTAAAAATATAATTAGGATATATTTCTTTATTATAAAATAAGTTAACAATTGAAATTATGTTAACACAAGAATTTGTGAAAACAATACTAATAACTTGTAAGTAAAAATAAAAATATAATATAAGGGACTACCATAGAAATGTAAGTGTCTAATTTATTCACAAGAAACACGATTTTATATATTATGTCACTCGTCCGTCCGTTATAGCGGATTGGTACACGTCATAGCTCCACCCAGCTACATCGGCAGCCAATCACTACGAACATCTGGTCTTTTGGGGCGGAGCTTGGCGATTGTGCATATAAAAGGGGATATTTTTCAGTTGGAGTAACAGTAGCTATTTTCGCGTCAGTGAATAATCATTCCCTCCACCATGGACCTGTACGTCTCCCAGACTTGTATGAAGAAAGTGACACTGCAGCATTAACGACAATTAGTCTTTTTAACGCGTTGACCGTGATGAATTATTCCAACGCAAACCGTAGAAGATATTTGCAGTGACGCTCCTTACAATCCGACGCAAGGGACTACCATAGAAATGTAAGTGTCTATAATTCGTTTATATATATATATGGAGAGTTGTAGTATCTCGTCAAATAGATACTCGCCAAAAATTTTATGTCAATCAATGTTATTTGGTTATCCCCATTATGCTAAAATCGAAATTTTTTATGGCATCAATGTTATTCCTCGAACCAAAGATATCTTCACATAATGGGGATCTGTCTGTATACTCTGTATATGTTTTAAAAGAATGAACATTATTCCTTTAAGGTCCGATGAGGATTTGACACGTGTTATACAATCTTTTGAAGAATCTCGGAATAGGGAGGATATACTGATCAGTCAACAATGTCACACCGAAATAATGTAAGTGTTTTTCGATCTTTTTGGGATAAGAAGACAATATATTTTCATAAATTTATTAAATGAAAGAAATCAGTACAATAAACAACTACAGAATATATCGTTACAAATATACGAACAAAAACATTATAATATACAACGAGTACGTACAATTGGAAAACGGTTTTTTATCTGTCTGCATACCATTTCATCGTTTCGGCGAGTGTGACACGGGTCAAATAAATTTAAAAAATTTATAAATTCTTTATCATTTGACATATGCATGAGAAATGAGACGCAGTACATTCCGCAAACATTAGTAAAATATCCTTGCATACGAAATGGGTTCCATACAACTTCGGGAATATGTAACTGAGCGAGAAATTTTACAATAATAGGGTCACTCCAGGGTTGAGTACCGAGTGAATCAAAATAGTACAGGCGCTGTCTATTTTTAAAATAGACAGCGATCCAGTGAATCCCTTCATTACCGATGATGTCTGTGTTCACAATAAGACTACCGCATTCTCGCGTACTTGGCAAACTCAATGTTTCATTCTTCGCAAACACGCCGATAAATTTGGAACGTGTGACTCGCTCCATTACTTTCTGAAGTGTATTAGCATCCATTTTAAAAGTCAGTGATAACGCTCTAAATCTATCTACTTCTATTAGGGCTTGCGATTCGAGATATACTAGTACACTAATAGGAGCGTCTATAGGCTTGGCGAATTCCAGCCGCACTGAGATGTTTCCGCTCTGCTGTGGGGTTAAATGGGTATTTACGCTAGCAGATAAGTCAGGTGTAATGTCAAACGGATAAAGGTTAAATTGATCAATGAATTCTTCCTGCGTTACCCCATTACCAAGCTCATCACAATCACCTGCAATATGGGTCAGATTACTATAGGCTCTGGCACAAAGAGGTAACACAGCGTCTGATGAATAGTCCGTACCCATTGTTCCACCCAAAGCAGTGCCATTAACGTATAGAGTTATATTTTTAAGTCCGAAATTCTCGAATTTAAAGGCACTCTTTTTATATTTTCCATTCACCGAAGCGTGGTCCTGCATGCCGATTAATATCCTTTTAGGAAGATTTCCCAGGGCAATGTTTTCTATCTGCTTCGATGCCAACCCTGCAGGAACCGTATATAGTTTGATCTGCACTCTGTTAATAGGATATTTCACTGTAGCGTTTAGTAAATTTTTCTCAATTTCTAGTTGTTTTGGTGAACTTAATTTCACTCGCCGTACGCGGAGGTATGTGTCCATAATGTGAACCACAACGGGCTTTGCACCCTCTTCTTGATTCGCATCCAGATTTAAGCAGATCTCAGGACTCGTGCGGGTGAGCTTTATTTTCATATCCACCCCGTTCACAAGCAACTTCTCCTGGAAAGTGAAATCTGTGTGCAACCGTCCAAAACACTCGTATATTTTCTTTTTAGAATTTTTAAATTTGTCCTTTATACTATTTTCATCTTTAGTTTGATAATATCCCTCCGCACTTAAAAAGGTAGCCTTCGCTTCTTTGGAAAAGTTGAGGACATTTTCCAGTAGGCTCGTAGATGATAGTACCCCGTGCCTGCCGATATGTTGGTCTGATTTAAATATACGTCACACTGGTTGAATATGGAGTGCAGAAAGTTTGTTTCAGGGTATACAGCATATTTGTCATCGCAGACCGTTCCATCAGAATGGGCTATACGTAGCTTAGCGTACATGTGCACACAGCTTGGATCAAAAAAGTAAGGACCTGAGCTGGGTATCACGAATTCTATAGGTGCACTCGGGGAACTAATTGTGTTTAAAGGGTTAATTGTAATAAAGTCACTGTGCTCAATAGAAACTTGGGTTGGAGGAGCTCAAAAAGGGACAGCTCCGATTTACAGCATTGTGAACTACATGGGTGGATGAAGCGTGCCATGGCGAAATAGTGACTCCTCTCTCGACAAGTGGTAAACAAACTATGATTCATGAGATCAATGTCCTTAGCTTATATCAGTCAAAAAAGTGGTCAACCATAGGTTTCATTCGCTTACAGCATTTCTTTTTTGATAGCCTTTTACGTTTAATACCACGTGACCCCTTCTTCCGGGGAGCCCTCTTCTTCTTCCCGCCACCACGCATTTTTCTCTTTGCATCTTTGATGATTTCGTCCGTGTACGCTTTAAATGTTTTTTTAGAGCTTCTTTAGGTTTAGCCCCGGCCAATATGTCTTCTGCAGTGTTAAGGCCTGATTGTAGCGCTTTCCTTCCAAGGTATCTGGCACCCCTCTTCAGCAAAGGAACAGCCGTACGTAGTATGGATGAAAAAATGGATCCAAGTCCACTACCGCGCTGGTATCGCATCCCTCGATAGACGGTGAAAGGCTTTCTATCCATTATAACTCAGTGCGTCGAAAGTGTAGCTTCACTGTTAAGCTCCCGTTACCGAATGGGAAGTTTTCACCCTCAATCGTTCTTATATACAGTGCCCGCGAAAAGTATCCGATCACTCAAGAAAATACAATATTTTCCCTTGATATTCAGAGACACGTAATTCACTTTCTATTTGTTCTAGCGACATCTGGTAACTTTGAGGTTGCTCGCTGATATGAGAGCTATCCAACGCATTCTCAAATTAGTGTTCTGGTAGCCTTCGTTGCGGGTGGCTGTGTCTCAAATTTGTCAGATTTCACTGTTTGTGTAAATTTCTTGATATTTTTTTTTTTTTACAGAAAGTGGTGTAAATAAAATTTATATATAATGTGTGCTAAAAAACAACTTAAGAGTGATTGTCGAGGTGCTATTGTTGCTTTGCATGCATGTGGGAAATCACAGAGACAGATAGCTAAGGAATTAAACATATCCCAAAGTACCGTTAATTTATGGGTTTCACGGGCTAAGAACAATGGTGGCCTAACCACGCCAGTCCCTAAAAAACGATCTGGCAGACCGAGAAAAACAAATTCGCGAACAGACAAACTTATGAAACGTTTAGTATTGAAAAACCCAACAATAACTGCGAAAGAAATAAAATTTAATATGAATAATTTGTTATCTGGTGTTTCTGAACGAACTATCCAGGAGCGGCTCCAAAAAGAACTCGGATTACCATCTCGCCATGCTGCTAAGAAACCGTTCATTAATGAAAAAATGCGTAAAAAACGTGTCGCATTTTGTAAAAAATACATTCATTGGACTGTTGATGACTGGAAGAAGGTTTTATTTAGCGATGAGTCGACATTTTTGACATTCAGAAGTTGTCCAAAAAAGGTTCGCCGGCCTATTGGCTCAAATAGGATGGACCCTAAATACACCCTAAAGACAATGAAACACCCTCCAAGTGTGATGGTTTGGGGTTGTTTCGGTTACTATGGGCGTGGAAACTTATATTTTCTTCCGAAGAACACAACTATGAATGGTGCACGGTATTTAGCAATGCTACAGGATAAACTTCCAATGGCAATGGCAATCCAAAGGACAAAAACATACATGCATGATGGTGCACCATGTCACAGGGCCAAAATAGTGACAAAATGGATTACTGACAATAAATTTGATATTTTGGATTGGCCTGGTAATAGTCCAGATCTCAATCCGATAGAAAATCTGTGGCTAATAATAAAAAATAAGGTTGAATGCCACGACACTGGCTCAGTCGAAAAATTACAAGAGGCCATCAAAAAGGTATGGTGCAAGGAAATATCAGTGGAAGTTTGTCAAAACTTGATTAAATCCATGCCAAAACGTCTAGAACAAGTCATCCAAACCAAAGGACAGATGACAAAATACTAATATAAGGTTAGTATACATTTAAACATTGTTTTTTATGTAAAAAATACAAATTTCAAGGGTGATCGGATACTTTTCGCGGGCACTGTATATTGTGATATTGGTTATTAAATTAGTTGCGACATTCACATAATGGGGTCTGTCATATGTAATACTCAAACTCCTTCCTCTATGGTTGGGGATGTGAGCAATGCGCAGCAGGCGTGCCTGGGTATCCCCAACAAACTGGTGCTCCACTATATTACTGTAAATATAGCACATGTCTGGGGACCTTTCAGCCAATTTCTCCATCTTCAATTGATACATTAATCTGGACAAGTCATGCTGTGTCTCGTGAAATGTGTCTCTTTGGAAGGCTGCGCTATATCGGCCATTGGCTAGAATTTGAACTTTCTATGGTCTTTAATACGTCTGTTAGTCTTTGATTTTAGGATTAGTGTATGTGCAGGGTTGTTTACGATTTCGTATACTAAATCATTCGTAAGGTTTGAGTTTCTTAAACTTACGTTTAAGCCTCTCACAACATCCTCGGCCGAACCATATTGACCCGGCCCTAGTCTTACTTCTGTACTGTAATACCGTGCAATCTTAGTCCGAGCGATGCGCATAGTTTCATCCATAGCTACCCCAGCTTTTTCACACTCGTCAATGTCTCTAAGAATCGTAAAAACGGTTTCTTTATGTTCAATATTTAAAAAGACGGTGTCCAGCTGAATTTCGCATATCCCCACCTCATACGAATCACGACCCAATTCAATGTGCCCATGGAGTTCTGTTACAAAGTTGGCTAGTGTGTTGTTAGGGTGTACAGACAGGGACGAGGAGGACGGGAGTGTGACGTAGAAATGGTTAGGAGCCATGTTGCATACTATTTAAGCTTCATTATTGCATCAGCTTTTATATAGGTGTTGAAGCTTTCTGGGTACCCTAGCCATTTCACCAGGTACATTTTTCTCTTCCTGAACCTTTGCTTCCTAAAATTTTCTCAATTTTAAACACATTTTTTTCTAAATTAAACGCAACTTTCTGCAATTCCTCGCGGTAAAAGCCTCCTGAGATTTCTTCCCCATTCAAATCTTCAATGTAATACATCATTATCTCACCTTTAGGTCTCACAGCCCTAACTTTAAAAATCTCGCGTGTCCATCCTTGCTCAAAACCCTTTGCGAATTTATTCCCCGAACGCGACAGCCTTACATAATCATTGATTTTGAAGCGCGCAGAGTGTGGTGGTGGTGGTGATCCATCTCTTCTCGGGAGCGTACCTCTTTCTAAAACTTCGTTAGGTGTTGTCCCAATCGTGCGATGGTGTGAGCGGTTGTAGGATGATGCCAATGATTCCAGAATGTCTAGAAATCTGTATGTGTTTTTATGTGTAAAATAACGGTGCATGCGTTCCTTTATGGTGCGCTGAACTCTTTCAGCTAAAGAAGCCTTATGTATAGAATTGGTTGTGTAATAGCTGATATTAAACTCTGTCAACATGTTCTGAAAAGCACGGCCTATAAATTCCTTCCCCATATCCGTACAAAAATAGCCAGGAACCCTGTTTTCTTTTAACATTAGCGTTTTGGTGGCTTTAGCAACTGTTTCAGGTGATTTATTTTTCAGAGGAACTAGCCACAGATATCTAGAGAATACGTCTATTATGAATAGAATGTAGCGGTAACCATCGTTATACACAGAATATCTTTGCATGTCTGTTAAATCTGCTTGCCAAATAGAATCAATCGAGGAAGCCGTTGTCTTGGCTGTTTTAAACCTTTTTCTCACAGGCTTATGAAGCGTATAAGCGTCCTGCTCCCTCAAAAATCTTTCAACATCTTTTTTTCCTACTCCGTAAACACTTCTGTACAGTCTATCTACGCCGCCGTAAGAGGATGGGGTAGAAATGTCATAATAGCGTTTAGTTAATACGTTAGCCATTTGCGTATTTTAGAGGCACGTGGGTAGGGTTGGTTTAACCTCTTCTTGCTCCTCTTCAAAGGTGTTACCGCGGGGGTGACGGCGCCTTCAATTGTGTCACAGGCGTTGCATGTTCCAAGTCTTTTAACCTGTTCAGATTTCCTATCAACGTTTTAGGGACATTTATTTGTTGTAGTCTTGCTTTAATATGCTTCCATCCTGATGGTGATGGCCTATCCCACTTTCTCACCAGATCATGGACAATGTCTACGATATTCGATCCCTGTACCTTTGATCCTTCCACAATGATCTCCCTGTATCGGTCCATTGTATGGCGGGATCCTCATTCAATAGATTATAAAGACTTAAGCCTTTACTCCTCAATGTAAGTGGGAGGGTATTTTTTAATACATGTTCGATATGTTGTGTGGCTAATCTTTTTGGTTGGTCAGCTGTATCGTCGGGCTCAGATCCTATGTCGCCATGTCCATCGTCCCCCGTGCTGTGCCTAATAACCACAGGAATCTCTGTAGGGCTCTTATAATTTTCGTACTCGTGAAGAAATTTCTGCAGAGCTTCTTGGTATAAGATTCTTTTCTCATCAGGTGTTTTTTCACTGTTTAATAGGGCTAACAATTCGCTTTCCATTCTTTTAAGTCTGCTTTTACGGGGATCTAGATCCGTGTCTGGATTCCTTTGCAGTGAAGCGTACACCTCGTGGGGAATCACTACCACTTTCTTCATTATATTAATCTAGTCAGTAAAGGACCCAAAACTGAAAATAAGATGGGGAGAAATGACCCTCCTGTTTGTACAATAATTCGTTTTTTCTTCGCTACAGTTTGACTTTTACGAGCGAGTGCACGTATTATGTTCTTGTAGCGGCGTAGGCGAGCCTTCTGATGGGTTTTCATTGATACATTGCAATTTATAACGTTAAGACAGATTTCACAGATGCATTTTAAAAAGTCGGCGTCGATATTTTTAATAAACATCTGCTGCAATGCCCGGGGCAGTCGATGATAGATTTTTATTAATTCACGGTATTTCTTTAGTCTCTTTGTCATTCTGGAATATACACCGTTTCAGGCTCGTTTGGAAATATATTCGTTCGCAGAAGCACTCTAAACGTGTTTCGCGGATGAAGGTCGCAAAGCAAATATCCGTAACGCGTGCTTGTAGCTTCTTTATAAACTTCCAAAAACTCCTTACGCTGATTCGGGAACATTTGATTGGCTAATACCCCAATTTGTGATACATCTCTACGTTGCGCGAATAAGACTAGATATTGCGTATTTAACGACACATCGCGCATGTATCTATTTTTGAAAAATAGATTCTGATTGATGAAGAACACGCTTATGTTAAGATGGTGGGAGAATACTGTAAATGTCTCGGCAAACGTTTTATCCATCTCCAACATGAGATCGTCAATTACAATGATTGTATGTTCATTTCCCTTTACGAATTAACGTCATATACGCCTTTGTGGAACAAAATATCATCTTGGTACTCGTTGAACACTGATTGATACGTCGAATAGCACCATATAACTTTATGCACAAATTTCGAGAACATCTCTCCCTTTTCTTTAATGATTTTAAGCATAAACACAGTTTTACCACATCCTGTAGGTCCAGATATAATACATGTGGATGGGCTCGTGAATCTGAATTTTTCTACAGAGTCCATTTCTAACACGTCACACTCCTAAGTGGGTCATTTACAAAATATTACAAATTTTGAGTGCTGTTCCTTATATTTCTTCTCCCACAGAACCGTGAATGACGATGAGGTAGAGCCCATCATCATTACGGATGACCTCGACGACAGTGTAGTTGTGATCTCCTCCCCTGCCAACGAACCCTCACCAGCGATACCGGTAGCACGTCCAAAGCGGAGGTATGAGAACCCCACGTCAGGTATAAAGCGCCCGAAATACGCCTGTTGCAGCAGTAATAGATCCCCAACCCTCAACCTCTTACGCAACAAGCCCCCCAGCAGCACCTCCCGCTAATATATCCCCTTATTCATCCGCCGCCCCCCGTTCTGTTAAGTCTACAATAATAGACCCAACCCTCAACCTCCTACGCAACAGGCCCCCCAGCAGCACCTTCCGCTAATATACTAATTCATCCGCCGCCCCCCGTTCTGTTGAGGATGTATAACGTTCGAATTGGTGCGATCCGCAGCCCCCACCCCAGCCTTGACTAGAAATCGGTATAGAGTCAGGGTCGACCCTAGAGCCATGTATAGCAATGGAATTGAGCGCGGGCTACGCCGGGTTGTACAGCGTATTATAGAGTTTGCTCTTCAGAATCGCGACGAGCGTGAAGTCAGGACGAGTCTGTCCTTTGGATTCGGGTCAGATGACGGTGATGTAGACGATTATTGGGTGATAGTGCCATTTAGACGTTTGGCGCTGAAGATGTAGAATATATATTAGGACGTATAATGCAAGCCGCCCAAAGTAGTATAGCCTTCAATATGGACAACTTCACGGTAAATATTGACGTGTATTCCGTGTTGCGGGTCATAGTGCCATACCGTATACTCTTAACTTCAATTCTCCGACTATTTACCGAAAGCATATAAACGTCGATCGTGGTTGCGGCTTTATAGCAGTACTCTTAGCACGTATGTTTACTGTACAAAATACACGGAACTCAAAAAATTTGGTTGCCTACAGTCGTGGAGCGTGCCCGTAAACTAGCTGTAGACTGTGAACTTGAATTTGACTGTAATATGGGTCCTGAAGAGCTGAGAAGGGTAGAACAGGAAATGAATGTCCGCATAGTTGTTTGGGTTGGATGATCGTCGTAGGACTGTGTATGTTTTTAAAAGCTGTGTGAGAGATCGTACAAGACCCCTACTTATTTTAGGATTGTCAGGGACAACGTATCTCCCCATCCGTAATATAAGGGGCTTTACGCGAGTTATGACAAAAGTCGAAAATATGGGAGACATCATGATTTGTGTAAGGGGTGCCTCGAGTTTGCGGATGATATAGTGAGACATTGTAAAGAATGTCACATGGTATGTGAGCAGTGTAAAAGCACCAAATGTGAAAGCCGTGTAGTTGAGCTGAGAAGAGAGACTGTGATGTGTGTAGACGCACATTTTTCAATAATAGCTGTTTTGATTTCCATAAATCAATTGGCACGTGCAGGAAAATGAGAATCTGTGAATGTGGTATGTTTCACACAATGGATAATTGGGGAAATTTAAGCACAAGTGTGACGTAATTCACTGTCCTACATGCCAGGAGGAATATAAGGCGGATGGAGTAAAGCATGTATGTTATATGAAAGATGCTAAGCCTAAAAATAACCCTTGTATAACTGTGTACTACGATATAGAAACATATACGAACGCTGAAACCAAAGAGGTAATTCCACATTTACTTGTGAGCCAGACCATCTGTGATGAGTGTATGGGTATCGAATGTGACGAGTGCCCCAAATGTGGTAAACGGACAAACGTTTTTAAAACGAATGTCCGCGATAGTCCTGTGAAACTATTTGTGTCCTATATTGTCAAGTTAGCCGACAAGTTCAAAAAAATGACTGTGTATATTCTCGCCCATAACGGGGCAAAGTTTGACACGCAGTTCCTTTATAAGGAGTTGCTTGAACACGAATCCTCTGAGATATTTACAGGTGATCCATTGAAAAGAGGCAACAAATTAATACAGATGCAGATAAGAGGCAATGTACAATTTAAAGATACTTTATTATTCACACCTTGTAAATTAGCAAAGCTACCCAAGGTGATGGGAGTAGCAGCTGAAGTTTCCAAAGGATACTTCCCTTACACTTTCCTCACCAGCGAGACTTTAAACTACGTAGGCCCACCACCCCCCAAACATTATTTTGACTGTATGGATGAACGTGAAGACTTTGATCGATACTACGACAGTTTTAATGAAAGTAACCCTTATAATATAGCTGATGAATGTGAGCGTTATTGCGTGAATGATGTG
Source organism: Bathynomus jamesi (assembly GCA_023014485.1). Classification (NCBI taxonomy): domain Eukaryota; kingdom Metazoa; phylum Arthropoda; class Malacostraca; order Isopoda; family Cirolanidae; genus Bathynomus; species Bathynomus jamesi. The sequence goes on along the minus strand of JAJOZX010003762.1, from coordinate 300,480 downwards.
CGCGTGCTTAGAGTATGTTTCCAGGCCTTTAGAAGGATGTACATAGCCCGTTTCAAATGCGATCCACTGCAAGTCGCAACCACCATCGCATCATTATGTTTTACGGTGTTCAGAATAACTTCATGCCTAAAGACACTTAGCCATTATTCACCGAAAACACCCGCAGTTACGGACACAAGGCTATTTACTGGCTCATACACCTACAGCAACAGACAGGTGTATACATAAAGCACGCCCGCAACACGGGTGAAGTACCCATTAAGATTAATGGACGTGTTTTTTGGGTTGATGGGTTAAGTGAAAACCGTGTCACTGGTGTGAAGACTGTGTACTCCTTTAACGTTGCTGGTGGCATGGATGCCCCCGTCCTGAGTGCGGAATCGCCGGAGATATCCACGGTAGGTCTCCTGCCGACTGTCTTGCATCGACCCGCACCCGCGATCAACTTATAGATCACAGTTCACTCACAATGTCTTGTGGGAGCATGAATATGATGCACGGATGGAGACAGACGAGTGTACCGTGAGAAATAAACACGATCAGCGTTCAATGGTGCTGGATCCTCTCAAATGTGGTGATAGCTTGTTTGGAGGACGTACAAATCCATTCAGACTATACTTTCCACCTACGGAGGGCGTGAAGCTCAATTACTACGATTTCTGTTCTTTATACCCATACGTGATGAAGAACAATCCGTACCCCGTGGGCGCTCCTGAGAAACTGGTGGGACCTAGCTACCCTCCATCAATGAATTTTCAAAAAATTTGAATGATCGTTACTTTGGGCTCTCTTTCGTAGACGTACTCCCCCCACGCAATTTATGGATGCCGATCTTACCTGTCGTTATCGACGACAAGCTCATGTTTCCCCTGTGCGTGAAGTGCGCGGAAGAGGATAACGGCGAATGTAACCATATACCCCCAGCGTAAGATCAGAGGCGTATATACAAGTCCTGAGCTGGCCCTAGCCGTACGCCATGGTTATAGAATACTGAAGATACATGAGGTGTGGAGGTTTCAGAAGCTACCCAACCTTTTCACACCATATATAAACGCCTTTTTGAAGGATAAGGTTGAGGCATCAGGGTATCCGCGAGGAGTTGATACCGAAGATGAAAAGTCTGCCTATATTCAACGTTACCGCGACCGCGAAGGTATACAACTTGATTGTGCCCAAATTGTAAAGAATCCTGGCAAGCGCTTTAGTGCAAAGTTGTGTCTAAACAGTCTATGGGAAAATTTGCGCAGAATACCGGCAGAGGGAGCATTCATTTGGCCAAAGTTATAGCGATATCTGGGATTATGCCAATGCTCCCGATAAAGAGGTCATGGAGATCGTGAATGTAGGTAACTTACATAATAAAGTACAACAACACTGAATTTGCCACAGATACCTCAAGGGTTACAAACATACCTGTGGCCAGCTTCACAACAGCCTACGCCCGTATAAAACTTTGGGGTCTATTGCATTCTCTTGCGGAGAGTATTGTATGCCGATACAGATAGCGTGATATTCACAGAGAGGGAGGGTGAATACATGCCCGCTATTGGAGAGTTCCTCGGCGAGCTCACTGATGAGATCAAGGATGAGTATGGGACAACGCATACGCCGACTCTTTTGTCTCAACAGGACCTAAGACTTATGGGGTACGGGTCAGGTGGGGGAGGAAATGAAATATATCGTGAAGGCAAAGGGTATTACGCTCAACCATGCGAATCGACGGGTTGTTAACTTTGAATCGTTGAAGGATCTAGTATGTTTGGACGATGATGAGGGCGAACAACCTCCCCAACTAATTGTAGGCACCCACAATTTTCGGGGCGCAGAAGCTGGGGGGCGTGAAGGAACTTAGGGGTACGAAGGTGTGCCGTAACACCTATAGGAAACGTTACCAGTTACCTGGTACCTATGATACCGTACCCTTTGGACACCATAACGTATGATGCTTCTATTGTTAACTCACACGTATTTGTCTTGTATATAATCGTATCTATTGATTTATTACACGTATTTGTAAATATATATATAACTTGAATATCTCGTTTATTAAATCGTATTTGTAAAGTATATATTGATTTATTACACGTATTTGTAAATATATATATAACTTGAATATCTCGTTTATTAAATCGTATTTGTAAATATATATAACTTGAATATCTCGTTTATTAAATAAATCATGTTTCAATTAGCGTTTCACTTTCTCCTTTGTGTGTGTGTGTGTGTGTGTGTGTGTGTGTGCGCAGGTGAAAGTTCTAAGCTCCGCCCACTGTAAGACCGTGAGTCATGCTACTATCTGGGAGTCCCTGCGTGGTCAGTCGACTGCAGTAAGCCCGAGAGATCAGACGTGTATTCAGATCAGACGTGTATTCAAATGGCTACCTTTAATATTGCTTGTACAACGTTTATGAAATGGTATTCAACAAAGTGTCAGGATGTGGTGGATACCGAAAAACTTCCTATTCCTTCCTCCTATGCCTCTTTTAAAAACACATTTGATTGTGCGAAGTTCCAAGATGTACAAATACTCTACGGATGTTCTGGTGAGACCGTTGAAGGCTTTCGTTGCACAGACGATGTGCTGAAGTATGCTGCAGAGCTAAACTTTATAAAGTCTCACATACACCGTGAAGTAAAAGAAACAACGCGTGCAGAAGAGAAGCAGCAGGTATGGATAATGAGTCTTGCGGATGGGTGGTGTGAGAAGCGGTATTACGTCATGCTACACCATGTCGATTACTCATACCCTACGACTGAAAATGTGAATCTCGTGATCATGGACAATCTTAAGTATTTTTATCACTATATTAACGTATATCATGATGAGGTTCGTAGTGAGGTTGTGGCTAGTGCCCTGCGTGAGTTTTTAACAGACTTTAGAGACGAGTATCGTTTGATGGGCAGAAGGGTAAAATATGAACATATGTTCCTCTCAAATAGTGCGCTGGAGTGTGAAGATGTTTAGTAAAACATAAAATGTTCCTAGTTCTTATCCTGAGGTAAAATGTCTGATGCGTAGGCTGGTAGTGATGAAATTAATTCTTGTATCGGAAAAACAAATATGTACAACAATTCGGTATGACTCGCGGATCATACGAACAAGCCCATTCACGTATCATCGAGTCAACCGCCCGTCGAACCGTTCCTGCCTACCTGCGTGCCTCACACGGCTCATAGTTATCTCAGAGCTTGAACCGAGTGGACGTGCGCTCCTCGAATACGATGGAACTTCCTTTGAGCAGCATTCTCAACGCCTCGTACGATGTGTCCGTGACGAAATCGTTGCGCGTGTTCAGGCGTAATTCCGGTACCGTTAGCTATGTACTGGAAACGGAATGTAGACAAACAAACAAACGGGTTTATTTAAGTGTCGAGGAGATGAATAGAATCTTCGTGGTAGTTGAGAAGTGGAGTGAAGATCGTTATAAAATACCTGCTAACGTAGGTAGAAGAAGAGAGCAGATTAGTGACGCACCCTCATACGCCGTTGTATGTACGTTGTGTATAAATAACGATCGGCTGTGCATTGATATACGGCTGATGTGGAAGAATGCTTCTGATAATAACGCTCTTGTTCCTACGCGAAACCGTTTCACCCTCGACAGAATGTTTGAAATCGTCGGATTCCGCAAGCTGAAACCTATATTAGACGCGCGTGTTACGGATATGCTTTATTTTGATACAGTACTTGAATACGCATACACCGCTCTGCTCGATCGGTTTACCGAGTGTAGGGCTGGTGAGAATGGTCTAGAGCTGGACGTTTATTTAAAAAGTTTAGACTCTTTGAAATACCATGAACTTTTGTACAAAGCAATTGATCGGTACAAGGCTGAGCTCACCTACACCGTTCACCCTGAAGAACTATTTCTTTATATAACGCGCAGTTGTCGTAACGATTTAGAGGATTATTTCAATTGCCGTTATGTTGAGTGAGTTCACGATTGAAAAGCTCGAGTCGGTAGAAATAAACCCTCGATTGGAAAAGCGTGTTTATAAACTTGTGTTTAATAATGTAGCTAACGATGAACTCTTTGTGCGTGCTTTTGATTGTATTCTAGACGTATTTAAAGATGACTTACCAACCGGTTGTAAAGTGGGAACAAAAATAGTACTGAACGATATGAAAGCCCTTCATATCGAATACAGGTTTCCCTATACTTTAAGCGGTGAAATATTATTAAGCCGCATATACTGCGTAATGCAGAGCAATAATGATGTAATTGTAAACTCGATTAAGACCGAGTTTAGTATTTTGAAAAAAAGTGAAATGTATTTATATATTTTGCTTGATATTTCTCCTGTACTGTTATGATTATATGCATATTTCTATTATTATTGAAATGTATTTATATATTTTCGTGATATTTCTCCTGTACTGTTATGATTATATACATATTTTCTATTATTATTGAAATGTATATTTATTTCTATTTGAAATGTATATTTTATTTATATATATCTCCATAATTGTGTGTGTATATTTCCTGTACTGTTATGATTATATGCATATTCCTCAATTATTATTGAAATGTATATTTATTTTCTATATATTTATAATAAACAGAATGATGCAATGTTGTTTTACTTAATTATATCATGTTACGCCTTCTAAACCTACTACCGGTATTCTAAACCAACTTTAAGAAATATAATATGTATACAATGGTATCGCTAAAAAGTGGTATCTGGCAACTCAAGCCATTTACGCCTTCTAAGCCAACTGGCTGATTAGGAGTGTAAATAATGTATACAATGGTATTGCTAAAAAGTGGTATCTGGCAACTCAAGCCATTTACGCCTTCTAAGCCAACTGGCTGATTAGGAGTCTATATTAATGTATACAATGGTATTGCTAAAAAGTGGTATCTGGCAACTCAAGCCATTTTGGCCTTCTAAGCCAACTGGCTGATTAGTCGTATATAATAATGTATACAATGGTATTGCTAAAAAGTGGTATCTGGCAACTCAAGCCATTTACGCCTTCTAAGCCAACTGGCTGATTAGTCGTATATAATAATGTATACAATGGTATCGCTAAAAAGTGGTATCTGGCAACTCAGTCTTCGATTAGAATTAAATATATAGCGAATACATGGCGCTATCTGGCAACTCAAGCCATTTACGCCTTCTAAGCCAACTGGCTGATTAGGAGCCTATAAAACAACGCCTACTCGGCTGAAGTCTTAATATGCACTTGGCTCCTGCCAGGTGAACACCTCTCCTCCTTTCTCTCCTCCTTTCTCTCCTTTCTGGCCCTTTGGGGGGAATAGCTTGGGGGAGAACTCCACCTCCAAGTTGCATGCCCCTTGCAACCGGCAACAAAGGGTCCTTTGGGGTATTTTTTTTCTTTTTTTTTTTTTCTTTTTTCTTTTTCTTTTTTTCGCAACACCCCCACCCCCCTTTGCAACATTACGCAATCACTTGCAACATTCTTGCACTCTAACCTTTTTCGACTATACTACTGTCCCGATATACAGCTAGCTGTGACATACAGGGTGTCCCAGAATTAACTATCTATTTCAATGAAATCGGACAAATTTTTTAAAAACCACTTTTATTTATGTTTATCATGTTTAATATGTTTAATATGTGTTAAAATGTATAAATTTCTAAATTTTTTCATTATCTGGTCCAATGAAAGACCGTCTGAAGTCATAGAATGGCAAAGAGACTCTCCAAAAGTTAACGTGTGGCTTGGAATGACCAATCCAAAATTTATGGCCCATTCTTCTTTGCGGGCGCAACTGTAACAGTACCGTCTACCTTGATATGCTTCAGCAGTTTCTCGAACCACAGCTTCTTGATGATGGCATTCTTGATAATGTTGTGTTTTCAACAAGAAGCATTGATCTTTTGGCGATAAACCTTTGTTTTTATGAACCCCATGCAAAGAAATCCAGGGGTGTCAAATCCGGAGAACGCGGAGGCCAAGGTCGAGGTCCTCCACGTCCATCCACCGATTCGGAAGGCGTCTGTTGAGGTATTCTCGAACAATTAGAGCATAATGACATGGTGCTCCATCTTGTTGAAACACAACATTATCAAGAATGCCATCATCAAGCTGTGGTTCGAGAAACTGCTGAAGCATATCAAGGTAGACGGTACCTGTTACAGCGAGTCTTTTGCTTATATTGAGGTTCTAAATGTAGCAGGGCTAGGCTGCTTTAAACCCTAGATCCATGTCCCAAAGCTGGATCCTGTCTGCTTTGCAGATAGCTGGTGAGGGAAGCTATATTTATGGGACCTCTTTGCGAGTGACCCGTTGCCCACGTCGGGCTAGCATCATGAAAAAGGAAAACTATGGTATTTGTCATTTACCATTACTTATTCGGACTATAGTGGATTTAATTATCCCATATATATATATATATATATATATATATATATATATATATAATATATATATGGAGCTATTGAAGAATAGGGACCCCAGCCTTCTTTAGTTAGCTTTATAAGCTAACTAACGAAAATATCATGACATAACCTAACCAATCGTCAAGGGCGTACAGTTAACCTAACGATTGGTTAGGTTAGGTCGTGATATTTTCGTTAGTTAACCTTATAAGCCTAACTAAGAAGGCTGGGGTCCCTATTTTTTTCAATCGCTCAATACATATATATATATATATATATATAATATAATTAAAGACATTAAGATGTCATAATACAAGAAAATAAGAACATACTACCATTTTGTTCTTTTTAATTAAGACAATCTCTCCCATATACAAAGGATTTTTTTATTCGAGAACATAAAACCATGAAAGTTATTGTTAAGGGTCTCGGATAAAAAAAAAAATCACCCTGTAGTCTTTTGTGAATGCTAAGACTCGAAACCAAACTATAATGCAGCTGGAAACTCTTTTATTAAATTTAAACAAAATATTTGTAATTAGAGTAACGAAGTATACCCTGTGTTCAAAATTATGAGGTTCAGTTTCGTTATAATTAAACTAAATAAATTATATTATTTGAAAATAAATTTTGGTTTAGATTAAAAATAATTCATAAATTATATTTATTGGAGTTAATAATTATTTTAAAATTTCTTACGTAGAATTAAAACCAACTCCGAGTGAATATAATTTTATTTATGTTTAATTTTAAACAAGAAAAAATTTGAAGTTACGTATTTTTTTTAGTGAATTTCAACAAAATTGAGCCATCAAATTTTAGTACCCTGTTTTGATAGTTTTAAAATCCAGACAAATTGTTTGTTTAATTTAGTCTTTTGAGTGTAATCTCGAATCCGGGATGGTCAACAATAAATTAGTAAATTAAAAAAAAATTAAATGTTCTGAAGAAAAATCATAGAATAAAATATATAAATAATTAAATTAACCTTGATGCCTGAATTATAATTTTTTAATTTAAATTTTTTTCCTATTCAAGCCAAAATAACCTCTAATAGCAGACCGTAAGGTTCAAAATCGATATTGTCACGCTCATGTTACCAGAAGGCAACGGTCGGCGTCAGGGTTCAAAGAGTAAAATAATACAAATGCAGTAATTAATACAAAATAATTTAACAACCATTTCGAGTAATGCGAAGTTCAGACGCAAGAAAAGGTGTGTTCGATCATAGGTTGGGAAATAGGAGAGCAATATGGGTTTATTCATTTGTAAATAGTTGCCACGTGTTTCTGGCTTGCTGCGCACGTCATCGTAGGTCGGTTGCTCGTTTCGTTGACGTCCTTCGTCCAACTGAGGACATCGATAAGGGCGGTAGCGCCACCAACCGGGAAAAATAAGTCCCTTTTAAAATACATTATAAAAATTATACAAATACAACCAAATAAATTACGTAAGTGCAGCGGGTTCGTCACCAGACACCCCTCCCCTCTCCATTTCTTAGACTGTTTGAAACATTCAATGATCTCATCGTAAAAGGTCCTCTCTAGACGAACGCAAGGTGTCCTGCTCAACATGCTGCGGAAGACACGCACCATACACATGTGACTGTTGAGAAGTTTACGCACACACAAATAGACCCTTTCTACAAGGGGAAAGATCATTTGTAGAAATAGGTACAAAAATTAATGAAGGCATCGCGAAAACTCTGGACCTTGGTGAATTCACAATCAAACACGTGAAATGAATGAATGATGTACTGTATACCACGAGGGAAAGAAAAATGATTCCAAGGCCTTCGTGTAGATAACTACCTTAGGAAAGCCAAGAATAGGTATTATCATAACATAACTGTAAAGGAATTTGAGCGTAAAAATATCCTTAGCCTACCTTACCATGTTAATTTTCAAATCTTCCGACTTTACTTAAAGCGCAATTAGCATCAATGTAGTCTTTAAGTATAATAATACGTTAAATCACGCCTAATAAGAATAGTCCGGATAATGTGGTTGGTTATGTGTATTCGATCGGATGTACACAGTGTAACTCAGTATATATATAGTATAGGCCAAACGGGTAAAACGTTAGATATTAGGGTAAAACAGATAAATATGCGTGTAGAACAGCAAATAATTCTTATGCATTGTTTAACCATATGTATAGATGTAATCATAGCATCAAGTGGGGATAGCTCTAAAGCGCTCGTTAAAAACAAATACATAATTGGAAGAAATATTCTAGAATGTGCATTTATCCATTTAAAAATAATTCAATAACAGTGCGGGAACGTATAAAATTGACAATATCCTGTTTAAATTCTTCTGCCTCTCATTAAGTCCTGTCACTTATGTGCTAATCTTTTTGTCTCCGACCTGTTGTATTATACTTAGGGCATCTCGCCTGCTCCCTTCATTCCCTGACGAGGTGTACTTCTGAATACACGAAAGGCCTTGGAATCATTTTTCTTTTCCCGTGGGGTTTACATCATATATATATATATATATATATATATATATATATATTATATATTAGAGGGAAGGAGGCATGCCAGAGTGAGGCAGTCAGTTATTTCACAAACATGGCTCCCTCTGGCTTTTTTCCGGAAACATGTAACAATACCAGTTCTACGTTCTCTGATTGGTTTACTGAGCCATCAGGGTATTTCTTTCCCTGAAAATGTAAACTAACATTAGTAATGTGTTTGTTCACTTTAAAAATATAATGTCTATTTTCCCTTAAGTCCAGACTTCTGGAAACACCCTATATATACCTTTGGTTAGCTTCCGCCCGAATTTATCATTCTGACGAAGGTCAAGCTTTTCACTCCACCTTAGACCTACAGTTTAACGTGGAATCCGAACCACGCCCCACCAGCAGCCCATATATATATATATATATATAAAATGGACTAATGAAACTAACGGGACTAACGAAACTAAAATTGCTGCTTCAGTAAAAGCGTAAGTAAACTGTCAATACATTAAAATTCATTGCCAAACGAATTTTGAGGCGATTCCACGTTACTGCACAATTTGATGTACTCAGCCAGCATTGTTTCCAGCCGCAACTGGTTTAGCAATCGCGGTTAGCAACGACTCGAAAGGTCAAAGTTAAGCCGAAGAAGTGACCCATCATGTAAAAGAATGTAAACACCAATCGACCAGGTAAATACTCCTGGAGGTACACTGGAAAAGGAATCAGGGAGTGCTGGAACTCCCGTTTCTCCTGTCATTGTCCTTCTTAGCTGATTTTTTCCGTGTCTCATCTACACACTACACAATCTTTCCAAAATTAAAATAAAGGCATCGTTTCTAAGAGCCTGGCATACCTTCATTTTGGCTCTCTCCTCCTCCTTATATGAAAAGGGGGGCATTTTGGGGGGGCCTTTCGCACTTGGCTCCCTTTCCTGCATAAAAAAATATATTAAATGATCTGTGGTGTAAAGATAAAGGTCCCATCCAATGAGAATATGATTCAGACGAGCTCAACAAATAGCGCGGTTGAGATCAAGCCATAGTAGACGGGACCCATTGCTTGATTCCCCCGACCGCCCCACATTCTTCTCCCGAATCGAACGAAGGAGAGGCATCTCTTAACTGAAGGGAGAAGAAGCTACCAGAGAACGAACCCTGTCACTTAACTTAGTTACTGAGATGGAGCTACCGGTGCGTCTCCGGTAGAACTAAAATCTTCACACTAAACCTCTTTCGCGGAAACTTCTCTGTTTATGAACTAAAACTTATAGTTTGCCATGACTTTTATACTTCATACTACATCGGGACCGCATCAGAACACCACTTCCCGTTAGATCAGCGATTTTAAGCGACGTTGGCTCTGATTAAAGGCTGGATCGTATTCCGCGTTGAAATGAAATAGTGACCCTTAGATAGATCGGTAAAGCTGTAGGTCCCTTCCCTCACACGATTTTTGGTGTTACGAAGGAAACAACCACAAACATTACTATACCCAGTTCTGTACCCAACACTTTTGAAAGTGTTGGTTGATTGCGGAGAGACTTTTCGAACGCACTGTGTATTATTATATATTATATATATATATATATATACATATGATACACACAGACCGTGCATGGAACAAGAACTCTTCTAGGAAAATTAAATCCACTATAGTCCGAATCAGTAATGGTAAATGACAAATACTATAGTTTTTTTCTTTTTCCCATCATGAAACGGACATGTTATGTGCCTTGAAAAGTGGACGCTCAATTCTGCCAGTTGAGGTTTAAGTTTTGTTTTTTGGCTAAAAATATAATAGTTACCCCCTTTTCTTTGATGTATTCAATCTGACGTGAAGGCAGCAAGTCTTTTGCTTATATTGAGGTTCTAAATGTAGCTGGGATATATATATATATATATATTGTGATTCAAAATAGAGATATTTTAAATTATTTATTTTGGATACTAGTTGCACTCAATAAATAAAACTATTATTATGTACATAAGCAAGCATGTAAAAACAACATTTAATAGTAATTTTATGCCAAATGTTCAACATGTCTAGTATTTACACGCAAACATGCGGCTTTTCTCGATATAGAATTTCTCGGGTTGTGGATAGGTCGTCGTGGAACCACTATTGAATATCCTCCAAGGTGTCGTGACATTACACCTCTGGACTTTTATCTGTCGTGATACCTGAAGGACAAAGTGTATAGTACTAAGCCTCAAAATATGCAACACTTCAAGGAGGTTGTTGATCTTGAAGTATGCAATATCCCCACTAATATGAACACTACTGTACTCTGTAGTCTGTGCTAATCTGTTTTGGGAGGTTGCGCCATATGTTTGTGTGTAAATGGTGGACTTTTTGAACATTTAACGTAAAATTATTAATAAATGTTGTTTTTACACACTTACTTATGTACAGGGTGTCCAAAAGTCACTAGGGCTTTGAAATATTAATAACTTTTTTACTAATATTTTTTTATATTTTTCTTTTCAGATATTTAATTACTAATTTTGGAAATTCACCCATGGAAAAATTCACAACAGAACAAAGAACTAAAATCGTGGAATTTTATTTTGAATTTAGGGGATCAATTGTTCTCACCCAAAGAGCATATCGCCGACATTTCACTGTCAGAAAGGCGCCTTCGGATTTCATGATTCGTCGGTTGATTCAACGTTTTCAGCAATATGGCTCCGTAAGTGACTTGCCACAAACTGGAAGACCACGTTCAGCCCGTACGCAGGAAAATCGTGAACGTGTGCGAGAGAATATTCAAGAAGAACCAGGAACATCGATCCGCAGACGTTCTGGCCAGTTGGGGATGTCTCGGACGTCACTGCATCGCGTTATGAGAAATGATTTGCACCTGTACCCATACAAAGTGCAATTTGCGCAAAATTTGAAACCGACTGATTATGATCAACGCTTAAATTACTCAGTCCACATTCAGCGGTTGGCCAACGAAGAAAACGAATTTGTTCATCAATTGATTATGAGCGATGAAGCACATTTCAATCTGAACGGTTTTGTGAACAAGCAGAACTGTAGGTTCTGGGGAATAGAGAATCCTAGGGTTATTCACCAACGCGAGTTGCATCCCCTCAAGTGCACTGTGTGGTGTGGTGTAACGTCTCAAAGGATCATCGGGCCTTACTTTTTTGAAAATGAGGATGGCAATGCAACGACGGTCACTAGCGTACGATATCAAGCCATGATCGAGAATTTAGTGCGCCCTGCGGTGCAGGACAGGCCTGAGATGTGGTTTCAGCAAGATGGAGCAACTCCCCACACGGCCCGAGTCACGATGGAGCTCCTAAGGCAAATTTTCGGTCACCGAATAATTTCGCTTAATTCAGCCGTTTCTTGGCCACCACGCTCACCTGATTTGACGGCTCCCGATTATTTTCTTTGGGGTTACCTGAAGGAGCGTGTGTACGTGAATAAGGCCCAGACAATTCAGCAGCTCAAAGACAGCATCTGTACAGAAATTCGAGCGCTGCAGCCAGAGTTATTGGCAGCCGTCATGGAAAATGCTGTCGAAAGAGCCCGTCTTTGCGAAGCCGAAATGGAGGACATCTAAGTAGCATCGTTTTTCAAAATAATTAAAATTCTTCTTCATTTTCTAAATTTTCTTTTGATAGATATATATATATATATATATATATATATATATATATATATATATATATATATAATATATATATATATACACAAACTCAGAATGGTTCCCTGAGAACATATATGTTAAACACAGACCGTGCATGGAACAAGGAACTCTTCTGGGAAAAATTAAATCCACTATAGTCCGAATAAGTAATGGTAAATGACAAATACCATAGTTTTTTTCCTTTTTCATGATTTTAGCCCGACGTGGGCAACGGGTCTCTCGCAAAGAGATCCCATAAATATAGCTTCCCTCACCAGCTATCTGCAAAGCAGACAGGATCCAGCTTTGGGACGTGGATCTAGGGTTTAAAGCAAACCTAGATCCCTACACTCAGAACCTCTATATAAGTAAAAGACTCGTTGCATTCACGTCGTGTTGAATAAATCAAAGAAAAAGGGGGTAACTATTGTATTTTTAGCCAAAAAACCAAAAACTTAAACCTCAACCGGGACATTGAGCGTCCACTTTTCAAGGCACGAAACACGTCCGTTTAGTATACACAAACTCAGAATGGTTCCCTGAGAACATTATATGTTAAACACAGACCGTGCATGGAACAAGGAACGCTTCTGGGAAAATTAAATCCACTATAGTCCGAATAAGTAATGGTAAATGACAAATACCATAGTTTTTTTCCTTTTCATGATTTTAGCCCGACGTGGGCAACGGGTCTCTCGCAAAGAGATCCCATAAATATAGCTTCCCTCACCAGCTATCTGCAAGCAGACAGGATCCAGCTTTGGGACGTGGATGCAACGAGTCTTTTACTTATATAGAGGTTCTGAGTGTAGGGATCTAGGTTTGCTTTAAACCCTAGATCCACGTCCCAAAGCTGGATCCTGTCTGCTTTGCAGATAGCTGGTGAGGGAAGCTATATTTATGGGATCTCTTTGCGAGAGACCGTTGCCCACGTCGGGCTAAAATCATGAAAAAGGAAAAAAACTATGGTATTTGTCATTTACCATTACTTATTCGGACTATAGTGGATTTAATTTTCCCAGAAGAGTTCCTTGTTCCATGCACGGTCTGTGTTTAACATATATATATATATATATATTAGGGTGTTTCATAAATTAAAAGTTTGGAAAAATTTTAATCCACATGGATCCCCTTGTTCCATTTACTGAGGAGACTGATAAACCGAAGTATTAATTCAATAGTTTAAAGTTTACGGGTCCCAGTTTGATGCTCTGGCAGATCATAAACGGAAAAATTAAACAAAAATCTGTCAATGAATTTTTATTCAACAAACGAGTACCATTTCACTACATTTTCACAAAGATACAAAAAACATAACCACTTCTTGCGAATCATTTGTCATGAAATCCTTCTTGGTTTTATTCGGGTATTTCGCCCTATGCTGCATCACAGTTTTGAGCAAATACTGCTTCTGCTCTTCGTTCTTCGTCAGAGAACAGTTGAACTCTTTGGTGAGCGCGATGGCTCTTTCGGCCCGATCGTTGACGACAGAGATTTTGTTAACAGTTGCCGCTGCTTGCTTGAAGCCCTCTACTTCAGTCCACTCGGCAACTGGCTTTTTCAAGAATCTGTGTCCAAGTCAGAGACGATGACGGCGATCCGGTCAACGCTCTCCTTCCATTGCTCATTGTCAGGTAGGAGCTTACCGTCCCAATGCAAGACAAGAGGCTGACCAGGACAAACTTCGTCGGATTGATAACTTTCAGCAGCCACCTTCCTGAGAGCCTTGCGTGTGCGGTACATGGTACTGGCAGAAATGACAGTTCATCCAAGTCAAAACCTAGTGATTTAGCCGCTGCAGCGTACGACATAGCTGAATCGCGGTACGAAATATTCAGCTGATCGTAGGTAGTCGTCACATCCTGTGAGATCAGATTCCTGCGTCGCTTCTTGGTATTTCCCTTGGAGGAGGATGGAAAAACTTCCACGGTTGGGTCAACGACATCTGAGTCAGTCTCTGACGAAGTTGAAATCACTAAAGCCCCCGTATCTTCTGCAGCTCTTGTTCCTTCCTGGCCTTCTCCTGTTGTTCCTTAATCTTGTCCAGCCTCTTCCTTTTCCTAATCTCCTTATAGTGAAGCTTCATGTCAACAGGGCCCATGCTGCAGGAATTTGGATCTTCACGCTGCATGTCGAGAAAGTGGATGTCCTCCTGATTCTTCATCATTTCCTTAGCCTGTGAATGAGCAATGTCCAGATCTCCTTCGCTATTGCCTCCTTGAACATCGCCTCCTTCACTCGGAAGGACTCTGCTTTATGTGACTTGTGCTTCACAAGCCGGTCGTATTCCTTGAGAAGGGATTCCATCTTCCTCAAGGCCGAATCTCGACGCATCATGGGGATTCTCGCTCTCTCCCAAAATATGAGACAGGCATCCAGGCACAGGTTCAGGCATTTAGTACGTCCAAATTTTTGCTCCTTTTGGTGGTAAAAGTACTTTTTGAGTATTTGCAACTGAGTTGGAAGGCCACTTGATGTGATGTTCGCATCCGTCTGGCCAATAAGAAACACTACTGTTTTCGCTCTGGTAGACACCTGGAAAAGAAAACAAACTAAATAATTCCACAGAAATAATTTCACATCGTAATTAATTTCATTAATTAAATAAAGAAAAGCAGTAACTGGGACTCGAACCAGTGTCACAGCCGTTTGGCGGCATCGCTCAAGTCGGCGTACACAGCACGCTATCCACTACACCATCTAGGGAGTGGATAGCCTGCTGTGTACGCCGACTTGAGCGATGCCGCCAAACGGCTATGACACTGGTTCGAGTCCCAGTTACTGCTTTTCTTTATTTATAAAACTGATACGTGTACACTACGTTCTCTTTGACAATTCATTAATTAAATAAATTTCAATACCGCAGTAAAATTACATTAATTAATATCATAAATAATTACCAGCTTAGTTGTCCAATATGCAACAGACTAATTAATTTCATGTAATATTAATAATAAATATCACTACCACAGTAAAATGACAGAAATTAAATAATAATAAATTTCAATACCACAGTAAAATGAGATAATTAGTAGCATATATAATTACCTCCATAGTTGTCCAATAGGCTATACAACACGAACCGCTCAAGTGACGAAGAAAACCGTCTTCACTGCAGGCAGGCGAGAAATGAACTGACAAAAAGTCGTCAAAGTTGGGGACCTCTAATGCAACGCGATCTGGTTCAAACTTGCACAAACGTGTTTTCTTGTTCTTTAGAATACGGAGAAACGTGTGGATTAAAACTCCAAGCTCATTTTTATTTTATCCTATAGGTATGAAACACCCTAATATATATATATATATATATATATATATTCCCTGAAGAAGTGTACTGTTGAATACACGAAAGGCCTTGGAATCGCTTATCCTTTTTGTTGTGGGTGTGCATAATATATATAACTTTGGTTTACCAAGGTCAAGTTGTCACTCTATCTTAGACCTGCACTTTAACGTGGAATCCGAACCATGCCCCACCAGCAGCCCAGCGTCTTAACCGCCAGACTAACCAGGGTATCCATACCAACCAATTTTTTTTTATTGTGTGGAAAGATGAACAGCTGGATTTTGCTGCGCGCCGCCTGCGTCATCGGGTCTCCATTCCGGGGCCGATGGATTCGTTGTCAGCGACACTAACAACTGCACGACCTAGGCGCATACTATATATATATATATATATTCCTAATAAAATATAAAATGAAATAATTATAAAATAATTTTTAATTCATAAGAAAATATAAAATTAGATAACTATAAAATATTTTTAATTTATAATAATAAAATGTAAAATGAAATAATTATGAAATTAAATTAAATTAACATTTATTTAAATATAAAAATTCGAATTAAAAATTTTAAAAATCAAAATATTTTATGTTTGTTGAAAAGACGAAAAATTCATGGTAATGAGTCATAAATGTTTATCATCTGACTTTTGATCTATAAAACTATGATATACCTCGTTATCACGTGTTTACAAGCAATTTTGTCAGTTTCACGGGTTATATATATATATATATATATATATATATATATATATATATATAATATATGTTAACCCCTTCGTCTATTGCCTGGGTTGGTTCGAAATCGACGGGGGTTCTAGTTTGGTGGCAGCAACGGATGTGTGACTTGTAATAGTTTTTTCTTCTTACTCTCCGAGTTCTTCTATAGTGGCTCGGAGGACTCTGGTAGACTTACTAAAAATTTTCTGAAGATTCCGGACTCTTCTTATAGCGTATCCGGAAAGTTTAATGACTAAGTTCTTCTGAAGAGAGAAAGGCTCGAAGGATAAGATAAAGGCTATCTTTTACTGTAATTTACTGCTAAAATGTACAGGTAGTGCTCAGCCTCTGAATTAGCTTCTGAATGACAATGGAAGATTTTTACTGGGGTTTATATACCCCAAAACTGCTAACATCATTATTATTAAATGCTAAAAAGGCTGCATTATTTTTGCACAATATTCGAAAATAAAGTAAATTTTTTAGCTGTGGTAAGGCTTGAACGAGTAAACACAATATTTGAAGATGAAACCATATTTTTATCTTAAACCGCGAATTTTCAGATCTGATGTTATCATGATCTGCCAAGTTAACCAAAAGTGGAAATCGGACTATGCATCTTTACACTAAAATATGCATATGAGTAAAATTTTAAGGTTTAAGATGTACAATCTAAATGCTTAGGCAAGACATGATCTCATCTTTTATAACGAAAGAGAATGTATACAAAATATGAACATTGCAAAGCTTAAGCAGGATTCCTTATTAAGCGAAATCTAGAGAAATGATTAAGAGATTTAAAAAAAAGAACAGGTCACCAATTATCTGGCAAAGTAGAAAGCAAATCAAAAACTTTATCCAAACTCGCGTTGGGCGATTTTGGTCCTTATGTAAAAATGAATACACACACGTACATACATATTACATATGAATATAGGCATTATATAAAGTTAAATATATAAGAATATACAGGATTATATAAATACATGAACCATATAAACACATGAATTTTTAAATGGATACAAGAACTATATAAATCTATATAAGAATTACATGAAGAATATGATAGTATAGGAATATGGGAATTATTTATGGTTCATTTTTACATATATATATATATATATGCTATGCTATAGTGTTATGTTATGATGTTTCAGACCAACAAAGCCCTTAGGAGCCACTCATGGCTGGTCTACCTAACTGTGGTTGTAGTTGTGTATTGCGCATGTACTCCGTGGTGGCGGAGGGACCTACAATTTTACGTGGGTTCCGAACCACAAAAACCATAATTTTACTCCCTCAAACTATACCCAATCTATCAAAATATGCGTCTAAGCGATTTTTAAACATGTTTATAGACGTGCTACTAATTACTTTTGGATCAAATGTAGAATTCGGACCCCAGCCTTCTTTAGTTAGCTTTATAAGGCTAACTAACGAAAATATCACAACCTAACCTAACCAATCGTTAGGTTAACTGTACGCCCTTGACGATTGGTTAGGTTAGGTCATGATATTTTCGTTAGTTAGCCTTATAAAGCTAACTAAAGAAGGCTGAGGTCCGAATTCTACATTTGATCCTTACTTTTACCGGCAAACTATTCCAGCTATTTACTATTCTCTGCGTAAAAATGTTTGGAGCAATCCAAGAATAAGCACCCCAAATCAATTTAGAGTGCTTTTTCTTGGATTGGGATCGAACGAGGATGCTTATTCTTTGATTGCTCTAAAATGGAGTTAAAATGGAATTAAAATGGAGTTAATTGCTCTAAAATGGTTAATTGAATGCCCGGTTAGGTTAATTGTACGCCCTTGACGATTAGTTAGGTTAAGTCATGATATTTTCGTTAGTTTTAACGAAAATATCACGACTTAACCTACCCAATCGTTAAGGGCGTACAGTTGACCTAACCTGGCATTGAAGATCCATTGTCAGTAATAAATTGGTGTAAGGGAAAAATTCTTATTAAAAAAGTGATGCGGTGTGCTAAGTGCAATCAAGCAATGACCTGGACAAAGTTTTCGAGGAATGTTGATGTTAAAATCCTTTAATTTGGATTGAGGTCGAACTGCGGTGCTGTTTCTTCGATTGGGGTCTAACTGGGGTGCTTTTCCTTTGATTGGGGACTTTAGGAGCTTATTCTTGGATTGCTCCAAAAGTTTTTGGCAACTGCTGTCTCGAACCTTCTACTTGTCAGCTTACACCCGTTATTTCTAGTTCTACTATATTGTGCTATTTCGAAAAGCTATCTCTATTTACGTTATCGAACCCATTTATAATTTTAAAAACCTGGATTAGATCACCCATTAGCCTCCTAGAATCGAGTGTAGTCAATTTTAACTCTTTAAGCCTATCTCGTACGACTTCGACCTAAGCGACGGAATCATCTTAGTTGCTCGTCTTTGAACTCTTTCGATTTTGTCTATATCTTTGTGCATATGCGCGCAAGAGAAATATATATGTATAGGTACGGTGTGTGTGTATATATATATATGTATATATATATATATGAATAGAAACGACATAAGTGTTAAGGAACGTTTCTGCACAAGAGGAGGAGAGATAACGAATAATGAAAAATGAGGCGAACCGCCCAGGAATCGAACCCAGGGCCTTCCAATTGCCGGTCGGACGCTCTACCATTATGCTACGGACCTCACTCAATCACAAATCGAAATTCTCCCACATAGGACAGAAACCAATGCCCTGAGAGGGCACCCTCGCAAATCGTTCGATTCCTGGGCGGTTCGCCTCATTTTTCATTATTCGTTATCTCTCCTCCTCTTGTGCAGAAACGTTCCTTAACACTTATGTCGTTTCTATTCATTTATATACTGCGCGGTCATTGCAGTTATATGCGCATATTCACGATTTGCGAGGGTGCCCTCTCAGGGCATTGGTTTCTGCCCTATGTGGGAGAATTTCGATTTGTGATTGAGTGAGGTCCGTAGCATAATGGTAGAGCGTCCGACCGGCAATTGGAAGGCCCTGGGTTCGATTCCTGGGCGGTTCGCCTCATTTTTCATTATTCGTTATCTCTCCTCCTCTTGTGCAGAAACGTTCCTTAACACTTATGTCGTTTCTATTCATTTATATACTGCGCGGTCATTGCAGTTATATGCATATATATATTATATTACAAATTCATTTGTAAATAAATATATATATATATATATATAATTATATATATATATTACAAATTCATTTGTAAATAAATATATATATATATATATATATATCGAGTGGCCTACAGATCACCAGTTTGATGTGGCCAAAAAAGTAGGCTTACTATAATTTATGAATGATATTGAAATGAATAATTAGGGTCACCAGCTTGGACCGACAGCCCAAACAA
This sequence comes from Bathynomus jamesi, assembly GCA_023014485.1. Taxonomy (NCBI): domain Eukaryota; kingdom Metazoa; phylum Arthropoda; class Malacostraca; order Isopoda; family Cirolanidae; genus Bathynomus; species Bathynomus jamesi. The sequence continues at coordinate 280,651 of JAJOZX010003762.1, read as the reverse complement.
ACAATATTTAATAAGGAGAGAGAAATTACTTTGTTGTTTTGTTTAATTAGGAAAATAAATCAATTATTTGTTCAGTGATTAAAAATTCTATAACGGTATTTATACTATGTTAAAGATGACTGATTAATAGCATAAGAAATGGTTATACAGTCTAATTGTTAAGTAAATACACTAATTCAGGTAGGCTAATGAGATATGCAGAGGTGAACACAGCATAAGTAATTAAGCCAATAATAACTGAAATAATGAAAGTACAGTATGGTACAGTAAGTGGATTAGGTCGGTAAAAATGAAATGCATAAAAGAGCACATAAACAATTGGATACAAAATAAGTAAGTTATATGAATGAACACAATAACAAGGTGATATAAAACTACGGAATTGGTACAACATTTGAATAGGCCTACTGCGGTCTTAACGGGGGAGTTAGTTTGAACGGTATTGAAGACACTTTTTAGGGCCTACGCGATTAGGCTGAGTTTGTGGACTTTTCAGCTTTGAATCCTGGATAGTCTAGCACGACGAAACAAAACACTGTAGGCCGAGTGAGGGCCGACAAGAGGTTTACCGACCTGCGATTTCGACGTGGATAACTCTGAAGACTAACGAGGGCCTACGTGCAGTTTGACCGTATTGCATTTCGCCGTAGATAACTCTGAAGACGTGTTGGCGTACCGGCAGGAGGATGTGCTGAAGGCCTGTTGAGCTACTTGTTGAACGGTCGCCGATCGAATTGTGGTGAAGGATGAGTGAAGCCAGGGCCAGAAGGATGACGCCGGTAGAGTGATGTTTGCTTCCGGCAGGATGAAATTGTAGGTCGCCTCAAGTGTTGATTCGCTTCGTGTATTGTTGAGGTGTTGCTTGAGGGACTGAGGCCAGCTTAGGTCGAACGACGCTACGTAAAAGAGGAGATTCACGAGGAGGAGTAACGAGCAAAGTGAGAGTGAGTTTAGTAAACTATGGCGTATATAGGCTCGAAGACGCTAACTTTTCGGGGGCCTTTTGGGAGAAGACAAACATCCTTTTGTTTCTCTCTCCTTGAAAGTCACGTGTGTTTTTCGGTTTCTGATGATTCCAGGATCTTTACGGACGTGAGGAAAGGAATTTCCGATCGGTCTCTACATTTATATTACAGTTTCATGTAATACAGAACGTCCACAAATTAGCTTTACAAATTCATTTGGTATTGAATTTGTAAAGATAATTTATGAACACCCTATATAATAAAAAAGAAGGCAAAAATGTTTTCAGTTGTTGAATTACCTTCTTCAGAATCCTACTACGTGTGTGTATGTGTGTGTGTGCACGCGCGCGTTTTCATACTGCTGTAAAAGCAACTACATCTTCTTTTTAATTTACTTTTTTTTTTGCATCCTCCATATCAGTTCCAACCTCCGACATCCCCTACTGAAAGCCCTCCCATCCTAAAAAAAATAAATAAATACCAAGTAAAAAACAAAATTAAATTTTATATATATATATATATATATCAGATATTATTATAAAAAGGTTTAATATAACGGTAACTCATTTTCTGTTTTCATTTACATTTTTTCAAAATATTTTTAAGGGAAACTACTGTAATATATATATATATATATATATTATATATATATATATATATATATATATATATATATAATATATATATATATATATACAGGCTCATATTAGGAATGACTAAGGTAAAACCTTTTATATGAAATTGATTTTCCTTTGTATTCGTTGATACCAATATTTGTTTAAAATTATATTCATTTGAAAGGATAATTTAATAGAAAACGTTCAAGCAAAAAAGGGATTTTTTTTTTCTATTTTCCAAAAATTTCTACCAAAATTTGCACCTGAAATTTTTTTTAATTTTTTAGAAAGGGGCAAAAGATAGAGAAATAAAAGATCCTCTCTCTCTCTCTCTCTCTCTCTCACACACACACACAGCTATATACATACATATATTATATATATACACACACTGTGTGTATATATATATATATATATACTAGAGAGAGAGAGAGAGAGCGAGAGAGCGCAGGTAGGTAGATAGCTAGAAAATAACTATATAATAACGTTACGTTACCAAAATAAGGCAATTTGTATTATATATATATATATATATATATATATATATATATAGGGAAGGAGGGCTGCGAGAAATACAACCCTCAAAGAGGAAATCAGTCTCTCTCAAGAGTAAAAAAAAAACTGAAGAAAAGCAGTGGGAAATTACTGAATCTCTGACAAGAAAATATTCTGGAACGTTTTGAACGGAAGTGGGCGGAGTCAAGGCCGACAACGTCGTCCATTACCATAAGAAGGTCACATTTAACGGTCGCTTAAATTCATTTTTAAAATACTCTTTTACTTCAATTACCGTAACAGAAAAAGTAAGACAGCATCTTTGTAAAGTGTTTTAACTGCTAGGGGCACTCAATATATTTTGACCCACCCTTTTTTTTATTAGCTAAATAATCGGCCATGGGGCTGAAATGTCTTTTGGGCCGTAAGTTTGAACTTTCTGCGCTTCACATAACCGGATTTTTCCAGTTTGAACCTCCCTTCTTTGTATAAAACCGCTTTGAAACACCCTTGTATAAAACCGATGGTTAACGCAGTTTCGGAAATGGCGTCTGACAGTGATGTGCGTCGTAAACAGAGAGCTGTTATCGACTTCTTAACCGCAGAGAAAGAAACAGTTGGAAATATTCATAAACGTCTACAAAACGTTTACGGAGATGCTGTTGTTGATCGAAGCACAGTTGGACTCTGGTCTAAACGTGTGAGATCATCGGAGAGAGGGAGAGCCAGCCTCGATGATGAGCCAGGCAGCGGTCGCCCGGCATCAGCTGTGACATCTCACACTGTGCAACGTGCTAACAACATCATTCGATCAAATCGGCACTTCACATAAAAGGAGCTATCTCTGGAGCTAGGAATTAGTGAAGGAAGTGTAAATACGATAATTCAGCAACTGGGGTACTCAAAAGTGTGTTCACGGTTTGTTCCTCGCGAACTAACTGAAGATCACAAAGCCCAAAGAAAAGAAATTGCTTCTGAGTCGTTGGTTCGATACGAGACAGAAAGGGATGACTTCCTTTCACGAATTGTGACTGGGGATGAGACTTGGGGACACCACTTTGAACCTGAAACAAAACGCCAATCCATGGAGTGGCATCACGCAGACTCCCCACTCCCCACGCGAGAAAATGTTCAAAATGGCTCCCTTTGCAGGAAACGTTATGGCCACCATCTTCCGGGACATGAAAGGGGTGATTCTGGTGGACATTATGAAGAAAGGACAAACAATCAATTCAGAGGCATATATTGCTATCCTACAGAGACTCAGAGACGTAAGTAGTATGGGCGCAAAATGGACGAGTGCAAGAATGTTCCAATGTTGATCAATGGTGCAAGGGGTTATTCAACAAGGGGGAGGGGGTTATGCAATGAATGGGGAGGAGGTTATGCAATGAAGGGGAAGGGGTTATGCCAGAAATCAATGCTGCAAAGGGGGAAGGGGGAGGGAGCATTGGGGGGAGAAGGGAGGATGACCTCCCCCCAAAGTGGTAACCTTAACCTAAGAGAGGAAGAGAAAGGAGAAGGAAGAGGGTCTTTGGGAGAGAATGTGGGCTGTCCGCACCCCTCAAAGGGAAATCTAACCTACGCCTTAAACTAAGAAGGAGAGAGGAGAAAGAGTTTTTTATTCCACCGGAGTCCGTCGCATAATGAGCGTCCGGAGGCCCAGCAGCTGTTATATAGAGGGTCTGGAGTTGCCACATCCCCATATATATTTTAATTATGTTCAGGTGAACCTTATTAGTGTGAGTTACCAGACAGCACCATTTATTTTGATTACTTATTTATTTATTTATATAAGGAGAGTTACCACATACCACCATTTTAATTATTTATTTATAGATGACTTTTCAGAGACTCCTATATAATTTAATTATATGCAGGGTTACTAGGCTGCGCCATTTATTTTAATTACTTATTTATTAAAGGCAAGAGAAACTTTCTTCTTAAATTGTTCGAACTAATTGAAACACATTATTTATTTAATTAACAATAAAAGAAAAATGCCTGCAAAATAAGAGTACACACTTTTTGTATTTAAAAGAAAAACAATAATTATTTTAATTAACTTCTCCTAATGTGTATATTTACTTTTGCCATTCCTCTGTGTACGAGAGAGTTAGAGAGAGAGAGTGCGGCGTACTTTCTCTTAGATGTGTACGTACGTAAAGTGGAATTCTCGGCTCCTTTTGAGTAAAAAATGTGTGTACATGGCTAAACACACACACACACACACACACACACACACACTTATTCTACTTGCTGATCCTGGATGTTTGGTATTATTTTTATACAAGACTGTATTGTATTAGCCCTACGATTTAATTAACATCACAGTCTTTTATATATATATATATATATATATAATTTCATGAAATATATAGAAAATAAATATACAATCAAAATAGTTAATTCTATGCACAAATTGAACGAAGAATATGGGGTTGTTTGTGGTGGGTATGTGTGCACTAAAAACCTATAAGAAATATGAACGAAGAATATGGGGATGTTTGTGGTGGGTATGTGTGCTCTAAAAGCCTTTAAGAAATACGAACGAAGACTATGAGGATGTTTGTGGTGGGTATGTGTGCACTAAATGCCTAAGATATACACGTCTACTGAGAAGTCTATTATTTTTATAATGAAATTTCAACGAAATCAAGAAGAGGATTCCTTTATTCATTTGTTTTCAATTAAAATTAATTCGTACCTTCGCGCTACTGTATTTAATTAACAATAAAAGAAAAATGCATGCAATATAATATTACACAATATATATATATATATATATATATATATATATATATATATATATATATATATATTCTCATAAAATAAAATTTTAAGTGTTTATTTACTGTTGTCGAGGAGAAAGCGTGTAACTATTGTGACCAAATATCAAAATGGTCAAAGCGGATACATTTTCCACCGCTGACTTCATATATTATTATTGTCATTGTTATTATTATAATGAAGTTAAAAATGTAATTTTAAATTCCATTATATTTATACAGACAGAGAGAGAGTATTTACTTTTGTTATTCCTCCGTGTGGGTATATATTATATATATATATATATATATATATATATAAGATGTCTTCTCAATTTCGTAAAAAAAAATTTCGTTCATCTTAATATTCATTTATTCTTCACAGTATACTAAATTTGACAATAAACATTTTAAATATTATTTAAGAATAATATTAATTTTACCTATAATTCAAAAGACAAGGAAGGCATTTTAAAAATTCTATAAGAATAATATTCATTTTACCTATAATTCGAAAGACAAGGAGGCATTCGTTGAAAAAACTTCTCTTTTTATTCAAGGAAAGGCAGCACAATCTAACGGTATAAACTCGAAACAGGTGAATCGCCGACCAAAAAGGTTAACCGTAAAGGTTCATTTGACCTACATATCGTCTTAAAACTGGTTTTCGTCTCACTTCACTTCAAATATTGTTTTTATTATTGCCATTATTATTGAAGTTAAAAACAACTTAAATATATACATAAGCATCACGTGATCGTTTTCCATGAGCAAATTATTTATAAGCTAAATTAGCCTTTCATTAAGTAATGAATTTCCTTATCATATTCCCATATGCAACAATATATATATATATATATATATATATATATATATATGGTGGACCGGATATCCGCATCCGCATCATTTTTAACATCCGCATCCGCATTTCTGACTGCGGATGTTATGCGGATATTACCTCTAATAAATTATGCAATTTACAATGAAATTAGCTTATAAAGTGGCTTATAAGGCCCAGTCATGCACATTTCATGTGAATTATTAATTAATTATTTATTAATGAACAAACAAATATATAACCTCAAAATATAAATACCTGGTAACACAAAAAATTGAATGAAACTTGTTTCATTCAATTTTCTGTGGCTGAAACTCTTGAGAAAGTTATTATTTTTATCATAATGAAAACATTAATATTAATTTTAATCCTTATGCATTGCCTGCCATAATAGTAATATCACGAAATTTGAAAAATATGTCATATTCATAATTCTATATTATATGATAGATTAACTAAATATCCGCATCCGCGGATATTGAAATTAAAGATCCGCATCCGAAGATGTTGAAAAACTGACATCCGGTCCACCAATAATATATATATATATATATATATATATATCAGGTCATTCCATAAGTTATGTCGTTTTTTAGATCGGAATTTGAAGGACAAAAAACTCAACTGGAACTTTTTAATGTAGTATATATTTTCCAGCGGAATCAGTGACACTCTGCCAACGTCCTACAAGCTTTTCAATGCCATGTTTATAAAATTCAGGCGGTTTTGAGGCAAAAAACATACAAAGACTGGTGTGCAGGTCATCTAAAGAAATATACTGTTTCTCGTCAAGATAGTTTTGCAGACTCCTGAAGAGATACTTGAGCGGTGATTGTTTGGTTGTGTGGTAAGGTTTCAAAGTTTATTATATCTCCTTTATCCCACCAAACACTAAGCAACACCTTCTGAGGGTGAAGATTTGGTTTTGGCTGTGGTGTCGCTGGTTCTCCGGCACAAACCCACTGTCGACGGCGCTTAAATTCTGGTACAGTATCCACTTTTCATCACCACTCACTAAACGGTGCAAAAACGGATCTTGGAGTTCACCGCACCCTCAGATTGTCGACCGACAATTCATGTGGCACCCATTTCCCTAACTTAGGCACTTTCCCGAGTTGTTGCAAATGTCGATGGATGGTGGACGGGGTGAATTGAGTTTCTGGGCCAATTCTTCGACAGTTGTTGAACAGTTCTTCAAGTGCGGCTAACAGCAGATCATCATCAAACTCAGCAGGGCGGCCAGAGCTTGCTTCATCTGTCAAACAGCCGTCACCATTCCTAAACTTTTGAAACCATCTTTGACATTTCCTCACATGCAGAATATCGTTCCCATAAACTTCCTGAATGTTTCGCGTTGCTTCAGTAGCACTATTCCCTTTTTTGAACTCGTAAAGCATTATATGCCTGATATGCTCTTCTGATACCGCCATGTTTATGAGGGGTTCACATAAAGCAAAACACACGTCTTCACTGGTCAAGGTCTGTAAAGTATGTAGCGAACCACGTTAGATCTCCTCTTAGATATAACCTTCAGAAAATTTATGCTTAAACCGAGTAGGACTAATTTAAACTTAATCTATCGTAAGAAACGACATTACTTATGGGATGACCTGATATATATATATAGGGTGGTGAAAATTATGGTAGTAATAAGCTAAATCGGTTCTCCTCCCCGAATTGTTCATTTTGACGGAGATCAAGCTAGTCACCCGCCTTAGACCTACAGTTTAACGTTGAATCCGAACTACGCTCCAGCACAGACGGGCAGAAATTACAATGTCATTGCTCGGAATCGATCTCTCAACCTCCGATCAGCATCCCAGCGTCTTAACCACTAGGATACCAAGGGTGCCCATTTATCTACCAGCCCAACCAGACATTCATTTTCACGAACTAAACACAATTTAATCTCACTCCTACGCGAGAATTGGCAAGTAGAAAGTCAAGCCGAATAGGTGAATCAAACTGTGGAAAGTTGAGGATCGAATAGTATGACTGCAAATAATAATAATGTAAAATATTGTCGTGATAGAGATTGCAAGTGGCAAATGTTGATCAATGTTGCAAAGGGGTGAGAGATATTGCATGAAGGGGTGGGTTCCAAAATGGGAAAACTGAGAATAGTATGGGCGCAAATAATATTGCAAATATTTGAAACCATCGTGGTAGAGATTGCAAGTGGCAATACATCTTGAGATGTGAGCATTAAATCTACGGAGAGAAGATAAAGACACCGTTAGTCGACCAATCAGGACGTCCAAAGCATGGACCTGTTATATCGGTGTTACGATTGGTACACAAAATTTAACATAGCCCCGCCCAGTTACATTGACAACCAATCATATCAAGTTGGAGACACTGCAGCGGTATCTAAAATTAATCTTTTTAACGCAGCTGACTGGGACGCATTATTTCCAACGCAAACCTTTGATGATATTTGCAATGACGCTCCTTACGATCTGACGGAAGGGACTGCCGTAGAAATGTAAGTAATTATGTGCCTGTAATTTTATTTTTTGTAGCCAATTATTCGCGAACTGGTTATTTATTTAGTGTACCTGTCATTAGGAGAAAGAGCACTGTTCTGGATTATTTCATCATATATATGGATGGTTGTAGTAATTCATCTCATCACATTAAAAATGCTTCATTTAAATAGTAGGTATCCGCAATTATAGATTAGTTTGCAATTAATATTTCGCTAAAGTCCTGTTTTGAGTCGTTGAATTTTTTTATAGCAATCTTTTGCAAGTTTTAAATATTTTTATAATTTCCATAATAAATGTTATTCGGCATTTTCTCTTAAAGGAACTTCTCTGAACGGTTCGAAGATATCTTCACATTGTAATGCTCTTACTATATGTATACTCTGCATATGTTTTAAGCAATTGGGTTTTTATTAAAAAAGAATCAGTATGAACTAATTATTTATCCATTCTCTTTAAAGGTCCGATGAGGATTTGACTCGTGTTATACAATCTTTTCGTTTTGAAGAAACCCATGTCGTGGACCTGAATACGGAGGTAGAAGTTTTACCGAGCAGTCAACCTAGCGATTGTCACATCATTAACGAAATAATTTAAGTTTTTTTCTTATGTTTCGATCTTTTTTTCGGATAAGAAGACAATGTATTTTCCTCAATTTATTAAATGAAAGAAATCGTTTTTAGTACAATAACCATCTTAAGCTGCAGAATATACAAACTAACATTATTGGCTACAAATATATATATACACGAACAAAACATCATACTATACAACGAGTGCGCACAATCGGAAATCGGTTTTTTATCTGTCTGCATACCATTTCGTCGTTTCGTTGTGTGACACGGGTCGAATAATTTTTAAAAATTTATAAATTCTACCACGTGACATATGCATGAGAAATGAAAGGCAGTACAGCCTGCAAGTATTACTAAAATATCCTTGTAGACGGAAGGGATTCCATACAATTTCGGGGATATGTATCTGATCGAGAAATTTTACAATAACAGGGTCACTCCAGGGTTGAGTGCCGAGTGAATCAAAATAGTACATGCAGTCCCTATTTTTAAAATAGATTGAAAACCAATGAATCCCTTCACTACCAATAACATCTGTGTTCACAATAAGACTACCGCAATCTCTCGTAGTTGGCAATTTCAATGTTTCATTCTTCGCAAACACACCGATAAATTTGGAACGTGTGATTTGTTCACTATTCATTACTCTCTGAAGTGTATTCGCGTCCATTTTAAAAGTCAGTGACAACGCTCCTAAATCTGTCTACTTCTATTAGGACTTGTTACTCGAGGTGTACTAGTACACTAATAGGCGCATCTATCGGCTTGGCGAATTCCAATCTGACTGAGCTGTTCCCACTCTGTTGTGGACTTAAGTGTGTATTTACACTAGCAGAGAAGTCAGGTGTAATGTCAAACGGATAAAGGTTAAATTGATCGATGAATTCTTTCTGCGTTACCCCAATCCCGAGCTCATCACAATCACATGCATTATGGGCCAGATTACTATATGCTCTCGCGCAAAGCGGGAACACAGCGTCTGATGAGTAGTCAGTATCCAATGTTCCTCCAACGCAACGCCATTAACGTATAGTTATATTTTTAAGGCCGAAATTCTCGAATTTAAAGGCATTCTTTTTATATTTTCCATTCACCGAATTGTGTTCCTGCATTCCAGTTAATATCATTTTAGGTAAATTTCCCAGGGAGATGTTTTCTATCTGTTTCGATGCCAACCCTGCTGGCACCTTATATAGTTTGATCTGTACTCTGATAATTGGTATTTTACAGTACGTGCAATAAATTTTTCTCAATTTGTATTTGTTTTGGTGAACTTACTTTCACTCGCTGTACGCGGAGGTATGTCTCCATAATGTGAATCACAACGGGTTTTGCTCCCTCTTCTTGATCAGCATCCAGATTTAAACAGAGCTCAGGATTCGTGCGGGTGAGCTTTAGTTTCATATCCACCCCATTCACAAGCAGTTTCTCCTGGAATGTGAAGTCTGTATGCAGGTCTAAAACACTCATATATCTTCTTTTAGAATTTTTAAATTTGTCATTTATACTACTTTCGTCTTTAGCTTGATAATAGCCCTCGGCACTTAAAAAGGTATCCTTCGCTTCTTTGGAAAAGTTCAGCACATTTTCCAGATAGGCTCGTAGGTGATAGTACACCGTTCCTGCCGATATGTTGACCTGATTTAAATATACGTCACAATGGTTGAATATGGAGTGCAGAAAGTTTGTTTCAGTGTATACAGCATATTTGTCATCGCAGTCCGTTCCATCAGAATGGGCTATACGTAGTTTAGCGTACATGTGCACACAGCGTGGGTCAAAAAAGTAAGGGCCTGAGCTGGGTATCACGAATTCTATAGGGGCACTTGGGGAACTAATTGTGTTTAAAGGGTTAATTGTAATAAAGTCACTGTGTTCAATAGAAACTTGGGTTGGGGCATGTCAAAGAGGGACAGCTCTGATTTACAACATTGTGAACTATATGGATGGATGAAGCGTGCCATGACGAGTTAGTAAACAAACTATGATTCATGAGATCAATGTTCTTAGCTTATATCAGTCAAAAAATGGTCAACCATAGGTTTCATTCGCTTAGAACACTTTTTTATATCCTTTTACATTTAATGCCACGTGGTGGTAATCCCTTCTTCCGGACAGCCCTCTTCTTCTTCCCACCACCACGCATTTTTTTTTGCATCTTTGACGATTTCGCCCCGTGTACGCTTTAAGTGTATTTTTAGAGCTTCTTTAGGTTTAACTCCGGCCAATATGTGTTCTGCCGTGTTAAGACCTGATTGTAGCGCTTTCCTCCCGATGTATCTAGCACCCCTCTTCAGCGAAGGGACAGCAGTACGTAGTATGGTTGAAAAAGGCTTGAAAGGCTGTGAAAGACTTTCTGTCCTTTATAACTCAGTGCGTCGAAAGTGCAGCTTCACTGTTAAGCTCCCATCACTGAATGGGAAATTTTTTCCCTCAATCGTTCTTATATATATTGAGATATTGGTTATTAGATTAGTTGCGACATTCACATAATGGGGCCTGTCATATGTAATACTCAAACTCTTCCTCTATGGTTGATGTGCGCAATGCGCAGCAGGCGTGCCTGGGTATCCCCAACAAACTGGTGCTCCACTATATTGCTGTAAATATAGCACATGTCTGGGGTATAGCCAGCAACCATTTCTCCAATTTCATCTGATACATTAGGCTGGACAAGTCATGTTGTACCTCGTGAAAGTATCTCTTTGGAAGGCTGATCGATATCGCCCTCGGTCATAATTTTGAACAGCCCTTTGTCTTTAATATTTCTGTTAGCCTTTGATTTTAGGATTAGAGATGTGCAGGGTTTTCTTTGTTTACGATTTCGTATACTAAATCAGCCGTAAGATTTTAGTTTTTTAAACTTACGTTTAAGTCTCTCACAACATCCTCAGCCGCACCATAACGACCCGGACCTAGTGTTACTACTGTACTGTAATGCCGTGCATCGTCAGTCCGGGCGATACGTTAGTTTCATCCCGAGTTACCCCGGCTTTTTCGCACTCATCAAGGTCTCTAAGAATCATAAAAACGAGATCTTTATAATCAATATTTAAAAAGAGGGTGTCCAGCTGAATTTCGCATATCCCCACCTCATACGAATCACGACCCAATTCAATGGGTCCATGGAGTTCTGTTAAAAAGTTGGCCAGGGTGTTGTTAGGATGTACAGAGAGGGACCAGGAGGACAGGAGTGTGACGTAGAAATGGTTAGGCGCCATGTTGCATACTATTTAAGCTTCATTATTGCATCAGCTTTTATATAGGTGTTGAAGCTTTCTGGGTACCCTAGCCATTTCACCAGTTACATTTTTCTCTTTCCTAAACCTTTGCTTCCTAAAACTTTTTCAATTTTAAACACCTTTTTTCATAAATTAAATGTCACTTTCTGTAACTCCTCGCGGTAAAAGCCTCCTGCGATTTCTTCCACATTCAAATCTTCAACGTAATACATTATTTCGCCTTTAGGTCTCATAGCCCTAACTTTAAAAATCTCACGTGTCCAGCCTTGCTCAAATCCCTTCCGAATTTATTTCCCAAACTCGACAGCCTTACATAATCATTGATTTTGAAACGCGCAGAGTGTACCTCTTTCTAAAATCTTATTAGGTGTTGTCCCAATCGTGCGATGGTGTGAGTGGTTGTAGGATGAGGCCAATGATTCCAGAATGTCTAGAAATCTGTATGTGCTTTTATGTGTAAAATAGCGGTGCATGCATTCCTTTATGGTACGTTGAACTCTTTTAGCTAAAGATGCCTTATGTATAGAATTGGTAGTGTAGTAGCTAATATTAAACTCTGTCAACATGTTCTGAAAAGCTCGGCCTATAAATTCTTTCCCCATATCCGTACAAAAATAGTCAGGAACCCTATTTTCTTTCAACATCAACGTTTTGGTGGCTTTAGCAACTGTTTCAGGCGATTTATTTTTCAGAGGAATTAGCCACAGATATCTAGAGAATACATCTATTATGAATAGGATGTAGCGGTAACCATCGTTATAAACTGAATATCTTTGCATGTCTGTTAAATCTGCTTGCCAAATAGAGTCACTCGAAGCAGCTGTTGTCTTGGCTGTTTTAAACCTTTTTTTCTCAGGCTTATGAAGTGTATAAACATCCTGCTCCCACAAAAACTCTCAACATCTTTTTTCCCTACTCCATCATTGTAAACACTTCTGTACAGTTTATCTACACCCCCGTAGAAGGCTGGGCTAGAAATGTCATAATAACGTCTTCTTAATATGTTAGCCAATAAATAGTCAACGTTTTGGTGGCTTTAGCAACTGTTTCAGGCGATTTATTTTTCAGAGGAATTAGCCACAGATATCTAGAGAATACATCTATTATGAATAGGATGTAGCGGTAACCATCGTTATAAACTGAATATCTTTGCATGTCTGTTAAATCTGCTTGCCAAATAGAGTCAATCGATGCAGCTGTTATAAACTGAATATCCCTACTCCATCACTGTAAACACTTCTGTACAGTCTATCTACACCCCCGTAGAAGGCTGGGCTAGAAATGTCATAATAACGTCTTCTTAATATGTTAGCCATTTGCGTATTTTAGAGGCATGTGGGTAGGGTTGACCATTGTTTAGCCTCTTTTTTCTCCTCTTCAGCGGTGTTACCGCCGGGGGTGATGGCGTTTTCAATTGTGGCGCGTGCGATGCATGTTCCAAGTCTTTTAACCTATTCAGACTTCATATCATTGCTTTGGGGATATTTATCTGTTGTAGTCTTGCTTTAATATGCTTCCATCCTGATGGTGAGGGCCTATCCCACTTTCTCACCAGATCATGGACGATGATTACAATATTCGATCCCTGTACCTTTGCTCCTTCCACAATGATCCCACCTGTATCGAGCCACTCTATGTTGGGATCCTCATTCAATAGATTATAAAGACTTAAACCTTTATTCCTCAATGTATGTGGGAGGGTGGTTTTTAACACATGCTCGATATGTTGTGCGGTCGACCCGTTAATCTTTGGTTGGTCAGCTCTATCGTGGAACACAGGCCATATATCACCATGCCCATCGTTGCCGTGCTGTGCCTAATAACCACGGGGATCTCTGTCGGATTCTTATCATTTTCGTACTCGTGAAGAAATTTCTGCAGAGCTCCTTGGTATAAGATTCTTTTCTCGTCAGGTATTTTTTTACTGTTTAATAGGGCTAACAATTCGCTTTCCATACTTTTAAGCCTGCTTTTACGGGGTTCTAGAACCGTGTCTGGATTCTTTGAACTTTGCAGTGAAGCATACACCTCGTGTGGAATCACTACCACTTTCTTCATTATATTAATCTAGTCAGTAAAGGACCCAAACTGAAAATAAGATGGAAAGGAATGACCCTCCTCTTTGTACAATAATTCGTTTTTTCTTCCCCGCAGTTTAACTTTTACGAGCGAGTGCACGTATTATGTTCTTGTAACGGCGCAGGCAAGCCTTCTGAGGGGTTTCATTGATACATTGCAATTTATAACATTAAGACAGATTTCACAGATGCATTTTAAAAAGTCGGAGTCGATATTTTTAGCAAACATCTGTTGCATTGCCCGGGGAAATCGATGATAGATTTTTATTAATTCACCCTAAACGTGTTTCGCGGATGAAGGTCGGAAAGCAAATATCCGTACCGCTGGCTTGTAGCTTCTTTATAAACTTCCAAAAACTCCTTATGCTGATTCGGGAACATTTGATTGGTAATACCCCAATTTGTGATACATCTACGTTGGGCGAATAAGACTAGATAATTAGTATTTAACGACACATCGCGCATGTATCTATTTTTGAAAAATAGATTCTGATTGATGAAGAACACGCTTATGTTAAGATGGTGGGAGAATACTGTAAATGTCTCGGCAAAAGATTTATCCATCTCCAACATGAGATCGTCAATTACAATGACTGTATGTTCATTTCCCTTTAACGAATTAACGTCATATACACCTTTGTGGAGCAAAATATCATCTTGTACTCGTTGAACACTGATTGATACATTGAAGAGTACCATATAACTTTATGCACAAATTTTGTGAATATCTCTCCCTTTTCTTTAATGATTTTAAGCATAAACACAGTTTTACCACATCCTGTAGGTCCAGATATAATACATGTGGATGGGCTCGTGAACCCGAATTTTTCTACAGAGTCCATTTCTAACACGTCACACTCCTAAGTGGGTCATTTACAAGATATAATAAATATTTAAATGATGATCCTTATATTCTAGTCTTGTTTTTCTCTTCTCCCACAGAACCGTGAATGACGATGAGGTACAGCACCCGATCATCGATATTACAGATGACCCCGACGAGAGTAGTTATTGTCACCGACTCCATCCTCACTGCCGAATCCACACCAACGATACCTGTAGCAGCGCGACAATTCAAAGCGGAAGCATGATGAAGAACACTCCACGTCAGGTATAAAGCGTGACAGGATTTCGCTGGATGTTAGACCCCCAGTAATAGAGCCCCAACCTTCTACGTCTTACGGCACAAACCCCACAATAATACCTTTCTCAAATATACCCCCCTTTTTCCTGTTCAATTCCGGGTACATCCTCCACATCAGCAGCAGCAGCTTCTCGTTCTGTTGAGGATGGCATAACATTCGCGTTGGTGCGCACCGCTACCCCCACCCCAGCCTTGACTAGAAATCGGTATATAGTCAGGGTTGATCCTAGATCCACGTATAGCAATGGTGTTGAACACGGACTACGGCGCGTAGTTGAACGTATTGTAGACTTCGCCCTTCAGAACCGCGACAAACGTGAAGTCAGAACGCGGCTGTTCTTCGGGCTCGGGTCAGATGAACGGGGATGTAGATGATTTTTGTGTAGTAATACCATTCAGACGCTTGGCAGCTGTAGATTTAGAATAAATATTAGGGCGTATAATGCAGGCCTCTCAAAGTAGTATAGCTTTCAATATGGACAATTTCACGGTAAATATTGACCGTGTATTCCGTGTTGCGGATCATAGTGCCACACCTTATACTCTTCACTTCAATTCTCAGACTATTTATAGAGGGCATATAAACGCCAATCGTGGTTGCGGCTTTATAGCAGTAGTCTTGGCCCATATGTTTACTGTACTAAATACACGGGTCAAAAACACTTGTTTGCTTACGATAGTGGAGCGTGCCCGTAAACTACCTGTAGACTGTAAACTTGAGTTTAACTGTAATATGGGCCCTGAAGAGCTGAGAAGGGTAGAACAGGAAATGAATGTTCGTATAGTTGTATTTGGAATGGATGATCGTCGTAGGACTGTGTATGTTTTTAAAAGCAGTGTGAGAGATCGTACAAGACCCCTACTTATTTTAGGGCTGTCAGGAACAACGTATCTCCCCATCCGTAATATAAGGGACCTTTACGGCGAGTTATGATAAAAGTAGAAAATATGGACGACATCATGATTTGTGTAAGGGGTGTATCGAGTTTGCGGATGATATAGTGAAACATTGTAAAGATTGCCACATGGTATGTGAGCAGTGTAAAAGCTCCAAATGTGAAAGCCGTGTAGTTGAAGCTGAGAAGAGGATTGTGATGTGTGTAGACGCACATTTTTCAATAATAATTGTTTTGAGCTCCATAAATCAATTGGCACGTGCAGGAAAATGAGACTCTGTGAATGTGGTGTTTCATATGATGGATAATTGGGGGAATTTCAAGCATAAATGTGATGAAATTCACTGTTCTACATGCCATGAGAAATATAAGGCGGTTGGAGTAAAGCATGTACAGTATGTTATATGAAAGACGCTAAGCCTAAAAATAGCCCTTGTACCGGGTGTCTCAAAATAGATGGAACCCATTGACATGATAATAATTTATTACTCAGAAAATAAACTCCAAAAAAGATTACATTTCCTGGAAGCTGATATGATAACAATTAAAAACTGAAGATTTGAGGTCTCTAGATCAAAGGATACATTTATTAGAGCACATGTTCCAAATGACCGCCGTTGCGCTGCAGACACACTTGAAGCCGACGAGCGAAGTTGTCAATCACCCTGACACCCTGCACAGAGTGCAAGGACCTCTGAAGCACCTCGTCTGGGGCTTGTGTGCCCCAGAACACATTGTTCTTGCTATTGACATACCCACTGAGCAAGAAGTGTGCTTCGTCGCTGAACCAAACATCATCAAGAAAGTCACGATCCTCTTCGATCTTGTTCTCGAACCACCGGCACATCACAACACGTTTTGCCATGTCAGCTGGTGTGAGTTTATGCTTGATCTGGATCCTGTATGGGTACAGCTGAAGATCCTTGATCAAGATTCTTTGCACTGACGCACGTGAAAGACCCAGATCTTGGCAACGTCTTCGGATTGACTTTTTCGGACTCCTTCCGACAGAATCTCTCACCGCATTCACATTGTCAGGAGATCTTGCAGTCACCTTCCTGCCAGATCTGGGTGTTTCTGCTTTCTTGTTGAGATTGTTTACTGATTCTGTGGCTTGAAATTGTGTGCCCAACGATAAATTTGGCTTTTCTGGGGATAATTGTTGAAGTTGAACTTCCTGCGAAATTTCGCTTGCGCAGTTTTGAATGATTTCGTCTCCAAATAAGTAGTGACGCAAAAAAAATTTTCCTCCTTTGTCCAAGGCATTTTGATTAATAATTATTAGTTGTTATCGTCTCCTCTCTTTAAATCTGAAAAAATAGAACGAGAACATTAATATTGGCAGAATTATTAGCAGTGACATGGGTTGCATGTATATTGAGACCAAAGAGGTTATTCCACATTTACTTGTAAGCCAGACTATCTGTGATGAGTATATGGAGATCGAGTGTGATGAGTGTCACAAATGTGGTAAACGGACAAGCGTGTCCAAAGACGAATGTGAGACTCTTTGTGTCCTATATTGTCAAGTTAGCGGACAAGTTAAAAAAACAACTGTGTATGTTCTTGCCCATAACGGGGCAAAATTTGACACACAGTTCCTTTATCAGGAGCTGCTTGAGCACGAGTCATCTGAGATATTTACAGGTGATCCCTTAAGAAGAGGAAACAAACTTATACAGATGCAAATAAGAGGTAATGTACAGTTTAAAGACACTTTATTATTCACACTTGTAAATTAGCAAAGCTATCCAAGGTCATGGGCGTAGCCGCTGAAGTTTCAAAAGGATATTTCCCTTACACATTCCTCACTAGCGAAACTTTAAATTACCTAGGACTACCTCCACCCAAACATTACTTTAACTATGAATGTATGAGTACAGATGAAGTGATTTTGACTGATACTGCAACAGTTTTAATGAATATAATCCTTATAATATAGCTGATGAATGTGAGCGTTATTGCGTGAATGATGTGCGCATGCTTAGAGTATGTTTCCAGGCCTTTAGAAGGATGTACATAGGTCGTTTCAAATGTGATCCGTTGCAAGTCGCAACCACCATCGCTTCATTGTTTTACGGTGTTCAAGAATAACTTTATGCCTAAAGACACCTTAGCCGTCATTCACAGAAACAATCCCTGCAGGTATGGGTACAAGGCTATTTACTGGCTCATACACATACAACCCATAAAAGTTAATGGTCGTGTTTTTTGGGTTAATGGTCTAAGCGAAGACCGTGCCACTGGTAAGAAGACTGTGTACTCCTTTAACGGTTGCTGGTGGCACGGATGCCCCCGTCCTGAAAGTGGAATCGTAGGAGATATCCACGGTAGATCTCCTGCCGACAGTCTTGCGTGGACCCGCACCCGCGATCAATTTATAGGTAACCAGTTCACTCACAAAGTCTTGTGGGAACATGAGTATGATGCACGGATGGAAACAGATGGACAGTACCGTGAAGAAATAAACACGATCAAACATTCAATGGTGCTGGATCCTCTCAAATGCGGTGATAGCTTGTTCGGAGGGCGTACAAATCCCTTCAAGCTATACTTTCCGCCTACGGAAGGCGTGAAACTCCATTACTACGACTTCTGTTCTTTATATCCCTTCGTGATGAAGAACAATCCGTACCTCGTGGGTGCACCTGAGAAACTGGTGGGACCTGACCTGCCCACCATCGAGGTGTTCTCAACAAATTTGAACGGGTACTATTTCGGCCTTTTTTTCGTAGATGTGCTCCCCCACGCGATTTATGGATGCCGATCTTACCCGTCGTTATAGATCACAAACTCATGTTTCCCCTGTGCGTGAAGTGCGCAGAGGAGAACAATGGGGAATGTAATGTAACCATACAATCAACCAACGTAAGATCAGAGGTGTATATACAAGCCCTGAGCTGGACCTAGCTGTTCGCCATCGCTACAAAATATTGAAGATACATGAGGTGTGGAGGTTTCAGAAGCTACCCAACTTTTTCACGCCATATATAAACGCTTTTTTGAAGGATAAGGTAGAAGCATCAGGGTATCCGCGAGGAGTTGATACCGAAGATGAAAAATCGGATTATGTTCAACGTTACCGTGATCGTGAAGGTATACAGTTTGACCGTTCCCAAATTGTAAAGAACCCAGGCAAGCGCTTTAGTGCAAATTTGTGTCTAAACAGTCTTTGGGGAAAATTTGCACAGAATTCTGGCAAAGGGAATGTTCATTTGGCACAAAGTTATAGTGAAGTCTGGGATTATACCAACGCTCCGGATAAAGAGGTTATGGAGATCGTGAATGTAGGTAATACAGTAGACGCCGGATTTAGTGTCCCCGGATATTGTGTCTCGCCGCTTATAGTGTCTCAAAACTAGGAAACAGTTACTTTTACATGGTAATTGCTATGGATAGAGTGTCTCTGATTACGCTTAGTGTCTCTTTTCAGCTAGTATAGTCTACTGGCAGCTCTAGTTTACACTTGTATTTGTGATGCCGTGCTGTTTACAGGCTTACTAGATGGCCATGCAAGGAAAATATTTTGTTTTAATGTAAAATGAACATAGTTTTGATGTTTCAGTTGAATTGTAAAAACAATTTTAATGAGAAATTGCATAATAAGGGTGTTTATATTGTAAATATATTGAAATACAGTACATAGTCATTATTTTTTAACCTTGCAACCCTCGAGAGACCAAACTGTGGATATAGTGTCTCATCGGATATAGTGTCCTTTTGGCTTGGCACCGAGTGGGACACTATAAACGGCGTCTATTGTAGTTACATAATAACGTACAACAATACCGAATTGGCCACAGACACCTCACGGGTTACAAACATACCTGTAGCCAGCTTCACAACGGCCTACGCACGCATCAAAGTTTGAGGTCTAGTGCATTCTCTTGGGCGGAGGGTTTTGTACGGCGATACAGATAGTGTGATATGCACAGCGAGGGAAGGTGAATACATGCCTCCTATTGGTGAATTCCTCGAGAGCTGACTGATGAGATCAAGGATGAGTATGGAGACATTGCATACGCCGTCTCTTTTGTCTCAACAGGGCCAAAAACTTATGGGGTACGGGTGAGGGGGGAGGATATGAAATATATCGTGAAAGCTAAGGGTATCACGCTCAACCAGGCGAATCGGCGGGTAGTTAACTTTGATTCGTTGAAGGATCTAGTGTGCTTGGATGATGATGAGAGCGACCAGCCATCTCAACTAACTGTAGGGACCCACAATTTTCGGGTGCAGAAGCTGGGAGGCATGAAGGAGCTTACACACCCCATTTAAAGAGATTCCTCTGCCGAGCGGTGCCCCCCATAGTACTGTGAGGTATTGAAAAACTCATGATCTTCACTTGCCCCACAAACACCTTTAAATGGGAGACCCATAATGGGTGCACACACATTTCTACATTACTGTACAGTCTTTACAGCCACACCTACACTTTTCCTCGTAAGTGTATATATTGTAATGTATATGGTTGTAAATTTGACTTGGTCCGCAATCGATATGAACCGTGACTTGATGGATACCGTAATGAAATTGACTGGATTCTTTGGATCTGATATATTTGCATGTCCGTTATAAATAGATATAGAGTGTAACATATTTGTGGATAGTAGTCTATTATGACTTGATCCTCTGGATCGAGAGATTCTATCTTTAGTTTTAAATCGATAATTAATTATTTTTAAATTGATAATGTATATGGTTGTAAATTTTGACTTGGTCCGCAATCGATATGGACCGTGACTTGATGGATACCGTAATGAAATTGACTGGATTCTTTGGATCTGATATATTTGCATGTCCGTTATAAATAGATATAGAGTGTAACATATTTGTGGATAGTAGTCTATTATGACTTGATCCTCTGGATCGAGAGATTCTATCTTTAGTTTTAAATCGATAATTAATTATTTTTAAATTGATAATGTATATGGTTGTAAATTTTGACTTGGTCCGCAATCGATATGGACCGTGACTTGATGGATACCGTAATGAAATTGACTGGATTCTTTGGATCTGATATATTTGCATGTCCGTTATAAATAGATATAGAATGTAACATATTTGTGGGTAGTAGTCTATTATGACTTGCTCCTCTGGACCGAGAGATTCTATCTTTAGTTTTAAACCGATAATTAATTATTTTTAAATTGATAATTATTTAGTTTCGTAAAAATTGGTCGTTGCCAATTTACCGGCAGTTTTTAAATAAGTTTCTTATGTTCTTGTGGTTCGGAACCCACGTAAAATTGTAGGTCCCCTCCGCCACCACGGAGGACATACACAATACACGATTACGAACACAGTTAGGTAGACCAGCCATGAGTGGATCCTAGGGTCTTTGTTGGTCTGAAACATTATAACATTATAACATTATAACACCTAGAGGAAACGTTACCAAGTGCCTGGTACCTATGATACCGTACCCTTTGGATACCATAATCTTTGATTGTTATATATGTCTATTGTTAACGATATGTTTATTTATTACACGTATTTGTAAATATATATACCTTTAATATTTCGTTTATTAAATAAATCGTGTTTCAATTAGCGTTTCACTTTCTCCTTTGTGTGTGTGTGTGCGCGTGTACAGAAAATTCTAAACTCCGCCCAGCGTGTGTACAGGAGAAAGTTCTAAGCTCCGCCCACCTGTATGATCGGTCACGTGACTCCTGCTACTACCTGGGCATGTCTCTACCATGCGTGCTCAATTGACCGCTGCAAGCCCTGGGTCTCAGACGTGTATTTTCCGACGTAGACGAAAAATAGTAATGGCTACCTTTAATATTGCGTGTTCGACGTTTATGAAATGGTATTCGGCAAAGTGTGAAGATAAGGTTACTGAATGGCTCCCTATTCCACCCTCCTTTGATACTTTTAATGCTACATTGAATCGTGCGAAGGAACAAGAAGTACAAATACTCTACGGCTATTCTGGCGAGAGCATTGCAGGATTTCGTGGTACAAGTGATGTATTGAGCTATGTTGTAGGACTAAACTTTATAAAAGCTTACATATACCGTGAAGTGGAAGAAACAACACGTGCAGAAGAGAAGCAACGGTTATGGTTAGTGAGTCTTGTTGATGAGTGGTGCGACAAGCGGTATTATATCATACTGCATCATACCGAGTACTCGTACCCCGCGACTGAGAATATAAATCTTGTCATCATGGAGAATCTTAAGTATTTTTATCACTACATTAATATATATCATGACGAGGTTTGTAGTGAAGTTGTGGCTAAAGGCCTGCGTGAGTATTTAACAGAATTTAGAGACGAGTATCGTATGCTAAGCAAAAAGGAAAAATATAGTCATATGTTTCTCTAAAATAGTGCGCTGGAGTGTGAATAAAATGTGTTTAGTTCGTGAAATTCTCCCTGAACGAAAATGTCTGGTGCGTATTCTGGAGAGTGGGAGTGCTAAAACATTAAAACCGGTATTGCTTCATATATCGGAAAATTTCTCAAAACACCTACCCAGTATAATGGGATACAAGTATTCACATTGGAACAAAGCCGTACACGTTTCATCAGCTTACGGTATGACTCACTCTTCCCGTCGAGCCGATCCGCTCGCCTGTTGCTCGTAGTCATCTCAGAGCTTGAACCGACTGGACGTACACTCCTCGAATACGATGGAACTTCCTTTGATTAGCATTCTCAATGCCGAGTACGATGTGTCCGTGACGAAGTCATTGTGCATGTTCAGGCGTGAAACCGGTGCCATTAACTATGTACTGGAAACGACTTGTAGGCAAACAAACTCTGGTAAACGGAATGTTGTTTATTTAAGTGTTGAGGAGATGAATAGAGTCTTCGTGGTAGTTGAGAAGTGGAGTGAGGATCGTTATAAAATTCCTGCAGGTGTAGGTACAAGAAGAGAGCAGATTAGTGATACCTCCTCATATGCCATTGTTTGTACGTTGTGTATAAATGACGATCAGCCATGCATTGATATGCGACTGATGTGGAAGAATGCTTCTGATAATAACGTATAGATCTCTGTGAGAAAAACAGAATAACGCTTGTTTCAACACTCTAGGTCATATGGTTCCGGAGATATGGCCATTCGAATTTTGTATAAAAAGCTCAATTTCCAAGGTCATACCATATTTCAACATGAAATATCTCAGCTCCTATTGCACTTACAGCGACCATTTAAACACCATTTTAAAGCTTTTAAGCAGATCTACAACTTTGTCTCTATTCATATTTTACCTCAGTGGTAAAACAAAAAGTTGATCTTATTTTTGACGTTTGACCTCATGTAGGTCATTTGATGTCACAACCGATTTTTTTCTCCTTTCACTCAATTTTGGGCACATATGTCTATCTTAACCTAGAAGAAGATTTTTAGTGTTGATTAAGTTATTGTAGACGCTACAACCATTTCAGTGGACCATACCTACTTCCATTTTGACCAAGTACCTTTTTCCACCAAACTTTGGAGCACCGTATCTTTGGAACTGTTTGAGCTAGAGTGTTGAGAAAAATACCATTAGATTTTTCTTACTGAGATATATAATGTCTGCTAATTTTCAAAAAATCGGTAAATATTTAACCTAACCTAACCCAGTTATTTGGTTGAATAAGTATCCGGCCCTATTATAAAATTTAATTTTTTTTTATATTTCAGAGAATTATATAATATCGGTAATTTAAATTACATAATTAATTAATTTATATGGACATTCAAAAGTGTGAAGAACTTCGAACCTGCTATCCTGTTTAAAGGTAAAGCTATGTATGTATATAAATACCTTATACTAGGCTATAGGTACTACCCTATAGAATAAGTTCAGTTTTAGGAGTTAGATGAGTTTTAATAGAATTACTTAACTTTGTGTGTTTATTCATTGTGTATAACAGTATGTACCCATGTGAAAATAAACATATTTAAACCTTGGAGCAAGGATTTTTTTGGCATCTGTATCCAATCTGTAAATCAAACCACATTTTTTCTTGTTGTAGACCTCTGAAACAAGATCAGTAGGTCCCAAATTTTATTTGTGCCATCTAGCAAAAATAGTTTTTAACAGGGTTGGATACAATGAAAAATTATAATTGTATTTTTAATTAATTGATCCTAATTTCCATTAATTGTAATTGTAATTGATTCAAAATAAAATAAAAATGAAGGTAAGAAGGTAATTGTAATTGGTTTTTGAGCTATAAGTGATGTAATTTGATCAATTAATGTCAATTGTTAAAAATTATACCCCTAGATCTGGCAGTCATACATCATCCAATGAAAATAACTTTTTATAGTTTATTTAGTTGTACTTAGATATAGATATATATTTTGGTGCTACTATAGCGTGATTCCTACCGGTGACTTCGATACTATAGGGTGATTCCTATCCGTTTTGGTTCGAAACTACAGTACTGTAGAGTTTGATTCCTATCGAAGGTATAAATGAAAATATAATAAATATAAAATGCTATTTATTATTCAATTTTATTTATTTAAAAAATAGTTTCGGTGCTACTATAGTACGTGGTCTACCTACGATTGGTTAGGTTTAGTCACGATATTTTCGTTAAAACTAACGAAAATATCATGACTAAACCTAACCAATCGTCAAGGGCGATGGACATTGGAATGTAAACAAGCAATTAGTAAACAAGGTAAGAAGCTATAATTAAAAGGTAGACCGCCGAATCGAGGTAGGAATCACGCTATAGTAGCACCTGTATTTTTATAGATATATATTTATTTTAGATATATATTTAGATATATAGAATAGATAGTTATTTGTGTAATTGTAATTGATTCAGACAAAATTAATTGTAGTTGCAATTGATCTTGAAATTGTGAAGTACAATACTAACTGTAATTAATTTGAAGAAAAATACAAAAATTGTAATTGTTTCCATTTTGTGTAATTGAACCCAACCCTGGCTTTTAAGCTACATATGTTTTTTTTCTTTATAGATAAACATGGATTTCAGCAGTTTGAATATGGGCAGGTTCTGTTGTGACCCATTTAAAAAACAAAGGAAAAGTGAAAAAAAGGCATTCGTGCACTGACTAAAAATTTGATTGATCAAAATCCTGAACTGAAACTAACAAATAATCATAAAGCATGTGCAATCTGTCGAAATATACTAGCAAATCGTCCATCCCCAATGCCTGAATGTGAACCACTTGAAAAATCACCATCCACCTCATCAAGTGCCCCATCTGAGCTAGAAACCGTTGGAGATGTAGTTGAAATGCAGTATGAGCTTAGTAAATTCAATGCTTCATTGGCCACACTTGATGAGACCCCAATAAAACCATGTAAATTCTCTGACAGCGCTGGTTACACAAAGAGAAAGTTGAGGAAAGTAGAAGGAGTTGTGAAAAGAAAGCTTGAACTTGCAACTAAACCAATTTCATGCAGTCACTCAGATGATACAGAACTGGAGATTCTTCAACAACTAAAAGGGAAATTTAATCAAGTGACAAGTCGAAGTGAAAAACTGACAATTCTTACTATCCTACCAAAAAGATGGACACAAGTAAAGATCAGAGAAGAATTTAAGTGCTCAGATTACATGGCTAGGCAAGCAAAGAGTTTGGTGAGGGAGAAGGGAGTGCTTTCAACTCCTAATCCGCGTTTGGGGAAACACCTGAATAGTGAAACTGCTACCAAAGTAATTGACTTCTATCATTCGCCAGATGTGAGTAGACTGCCTTTTTTAAATATAAAGTTATGTTAATGCCTCTTTTTTTCATGGTTTCACCCAGCTAGACAAGAATCGGTTCTTATAACTCAATTGGTAAAAATAAAGGAATAGGTTATTTTAATATACATGTTTAAAGGCAAATTGTCTTAAAATAGGAGACATTATAGACCTCAATGAGACAAATCTAATGGTACTTTTCTCAACACTCTAGCTCAAACAGTTCCAAAGAAACGGCGCTCCAAAGTTTGGTGGAAAAAGGTACTTGGTCAAAATGGAGGTAGGTATGGTCCACTGAAATGGCTGTAGCGTCTATAATAATTTAATCAACACTAAAAATCTTGTTCTAGGTTAAAGTAGACATATGTGCCCAAACTTGGATGAAAGGAGAAAAAACATCGGTTGTGACATCAAATGACCTACACAAGGTCAAACGTCAAAAATAAGATCAACGTTTTTTTACCACTAAGGTAAAATATGAATAGAGACAAAGTTGTAGATCTACTTAAAGGCTTTAAAATGATGTTTAAATGGTCTCTGTACGTGCAATAGAAGCTGAGATATTTCATGTTGAAATATGGTATGATCTTGGAAATTGACCTTTTTTTACAAAATTCGAATGGCCATATCTCCGGAACCATATAACCTAGAGTGTTGAAACAAGTGTCATTCAATTTTACTCACCGAGACCTATAAGTATGCCAATTTTGAAAAACATCGGTGATGGTCACGTTTTTTCGACCCAAAATTCCGTTGAACTGACATGGAATGACCCATACGGTTCCTGAATACGCATATACCGCTCTGCTCGACTGGTTTACCGAGTGTAGGACTGAACAAGACGAGAATGGTCTAGAACTGGATGTTTATTTAAAAGGTTTAGACTTTTTTAAATATGAACTTTGGTACAAAGCACTTGAGCGGCACAGGGCTGACTCACCTACACCGTTCACCCTGAAGAACTATTTCTTTATATAATGAGCAGCTGTCGTTACGACTTAGAAGATTATTTCAACTGCTGCTATGCAGTGAAGAAGAGTTCACGATTGAAAAGCTCGGGTCGGTAAGAATAAACCCTCGATTGGAAAGGAGTGTTTATAAACTTGTATTTAATAATGATGTTGTGGCTAACGATGACTTCTTTGTGCGGGCTTTTGAATGTATTCTAGCCGTGTTTAAAGATAACTTGCCAACCGAATGTAAAGTGGGCACAAAAATAGTATTGAAAGATATGAAGGCCATTTACATCGAGTATAGGTATCCCTATAACTTGAGCGGTGAAATAATGTTAAATCGTATTTACTGCGTAGTGCAAAGCAATAATGATGTGACTGTAGACTCGATTACTTGCGAGTTTAGTGTTTTAGCTAAGCGCAGTAGGAGATAAAATGTATGTATTTTGATGTATATTTATTTTCAATATATTTAATTATTTAATATAATTGTATATATATATATATATATATATATATATATATATATATATATATATATTATCCTGTACTGTTATACTGATGGTTATACTCCATCGTTTTGTATTATATTATTTTTTATTTTATATTATATATATATATATATATATATTCCTCGTTCGTATTTCTTATTATTATTATTTTTTATTTTTTTATCATATATATTCCATCGTTTGTATAGGATTGCATATTTATTTTGTATATATTTCATGAAATTGATTCCACTAATTCGTCTAAATAAACAGAATGATGTAATGGTGTTTTATTTAATTATTTTGGTTGTGTATATAAACGAAATTATTATTTAGTTAAATATATACCAAATGGCTAGTTACGCCTTATAAACCGACTGACGAATTTCTAAGCCAACTGTCAAGAATATATGCATTAATTAAATAAATAGCGCTATCTGGCAACTCAACCCTAATAATGTACACCTGACCAAACCATTTACGCTTTCTAAGCCAGATTAAGCCTTCTAAACCGACTGACAGATTTCTAAGCCAACTGTCAAGAATATATGCTTTACTTAAATAAATAGCGCAATCTAGCAACTCAACCCTAATAATGTACACCTGAACAAGCCATTTACGCCTTCTGGGTCAGATAAGCCTTTTAAGCCAGCTGGCAGATTAAGCCAACTGGCTGATTTACACCTTATAAGACAGCGGGCGTTCAGATGAACTCTCATTATACGTCTGGCTGGAGGTGAACACCCCTCTCTCCTTCTTAGGTTAAGGCTTAGGTTAGGTTTCCCTTTGGGGGATGAGGACATCCCACTTTCTCCTCCAAAGCTCCCTCCCCCTCCACCCTTTGCAGTATTGATTTGTTGCATAACCCCTCCCCCTTCATTGCATAACCCCTTGCAACATCCCCCCTCCCCATTCGTTGCATAACCTCTTGCAACATTGTATTGCAACATTCTTGCACTCGTCCATTTTGCGCTCATACTACTGATGTATAAAGCGAGTTCGACCGGAGAGAAAACTGGAAGACGTCCTTCTTTTGCACGATAACGTAACACCACACAACAGTTTGCAAACAAGAGAGACCATCACAAAAATGCGTTTCACTGTTACCCCACCCTCCATACAGCCCGGATCTGGCACCTTCAGAACTCCATTTGTTTGGGCCAATGAAGGATGCTATTCGTGGAAGAAAGTTTCAGAGTGACGATGAGGTTGTTGAGGAGGTTAAGAGGTCGTTCCAGCGGAATCCAGTGGACTTTTACCAGCAAGGAATAAAGGCCCTTGTTTCGAGGTGGAGAAAAACCGTAGAAGAGGATGAAAACTATGTGGAATAATAAAAATTTGTAAAAAAGGTATGTAACTACTTGTGTACAAAATTTCTGGAACTTACAAGGAAACTTAGAAAGAAAAAAAAGGTGGGGAAAATATATTGAGTGGCCCTCGTACATTCCAATGATTGAGGTTGTTCAACCCCTTTCGTAACACCCATGGGCGTACGGGATGTTGCTCAGAGCTTCAGACCGACATTTCCATAACCTAAAAAAAAACTATTGACCTAGCCCATTAGCGTCGGCAGGAATTTTCCTAGTGTAGAGCTGAGCGAAAATGAAAGGGCCAAGCCATAAAAAGTGATGCTGGTAGAAACAAGGGGAGTGTGGAGTGTTAAAAATGTATACTTCCACTTTTTTGCTAGTAGTATTTGTAGGAAGACAAAGCTGGATTTTTATAAATATGTTAATTTGGGGTTACATAAACCATAGTATTGTTATGTCATGTATTTATTATTATGTGTTGTGTATCATGCTACAGTAGGTAAACAATATTACTTACTGTTAACTTGTGTTAAGCTTAAGTCTACAATACAAAATTCAGATTAAAACAAAACTAAACACTTCTTATATCTAATTTAATGCAAAACGAACGATAGCTTCAATGGATCTAATCATCTAATACTATCACTTGATATGCAAAGCTGGGCACTTGCGGTTTTTTTTTGCGGTACTGCGGTACTGCGGTACTACCGCACTACCAAACCGGTACCGCATAACGCAGTACCGCAAAGGATCGCTGAAAGTACAGGCTGTACTTTCAGCGATCCTTTGCGGTACTGCGTTATGCGGTACCGGTTTGGTAGTGCGGTAGTACCGCAGTACCGCAGTACCGCAAAAAAAACGCAAGTGCCCAGCTTTGTAATGATATGAATATAGTTATCTAGGTTTACATACTACGACAGTACAGTTATTGTACTGAACATGGTGTTTCCTTAGATATAAGCAACAATTCAAACAAACATTTATGAAGGAAAACATATTTTCTGCTTAATCTTAACATTAAACAGCCTACATAATAGAACAAAAATATCTGTATAAGACACTGTGTCTTAGACACAAATCACACTGAGTGAACATTTTTAAACTAGCGCCTGACAGCCTTGAGGTGATAGCTGCTGTGTAGCCTTGAGGCCACACAGCAATTATCACAAATAAAGCACTCAAAATTTGACTTGCACATACAGCAGAGATGCCAGTAAAAGACGAGTGTTAGTACTAAATTCTAGGATGCAGTCAAACAGTACACAAATATTATGAAAATAAATAGCGACCCCGATTGTGCCGATTAGCGAAAATGTTTATTATATCAGACATTTCATTATCTTCTATGTAACTGGTGATATCACGTTCAGTGTTAAGAATGGCAAAATTCAGAAGTCTCTCCTGGTTGATGGTTGAGCGAAGATAAGTTTTAATTCGTCGCAAAGCTGAAAACGACTTCTCCGGGCTGCATGATGTGGCTGGGATAGCTGCGAGAATTTTGGCAACACCAGAATAACGAGGAAGAATTTTTTAAACACTGTCATCGTGAAGCCATTTAATTAATTTAGCTGTGGAATTTAAGATTTCAGTCCGACCCTCGTGTTTCAACAAACTATAAACAATTTTCTTCTCTGACAAAAGTTGACCCTTATTTACACCATAGAAGTCACTCAATAATTCAGCATTTTCTTCCACATCCATTTTTTGTAGCCGCATCACAACGGTTGCCAAAGAACAAAAAATATCTTGGTCATTTATTTCAAAACGAGCTTCGATTTCGGCATTGAATTTATCAATAGTTGGATAGAAAAGCCTGTCGCGATAATAGGTCTGGGGATCTGCAGACTTGACGCCTGAAGCAACAGGAATTTCCCCATCAGTGTAAATTCGAGACGGGATCCAGTGGCGTGGAAGCTGCGGATCTTTGAACTCAAGAGTGGGATGGTCAGCAATTAGTTCTTTTACTTTTGCAGACATGATTTCGGGTTTTTTCCACATTAAAAGAAAATCTCGATCATTTCGCAAAGCCCTAAGTGTTTAGATAACATTCTTTGCCTCTTACATGCCTGAAAAATATCCATGTCTTCTGACTGAGGAAAACGAGATAAAGAACCTATTGTTCCCAGAATGTTTTCCAGAACCACAAGCGAAAAGATAAATTCAAAGTCACATATGCTAATCAGCAAACCTTTGCATTCTGCTGTAACCTTAGGAACTGGGTCATTAATCCTTATCAAAGTTTTCTATTGTTGCAGGAAGACGCTCCAGCAAAGAGAAGGCAGCTTCGCGGCGGCACGACCATCTGGTCTTAGCTTGCGATTTCAATGTTATAACCTTTTCGCCACGGGACTGTTGTACCTCCTGAAAATAGCGATGCATATTTAATTTTATGAGCAACTTTGGATAGGAATTACAACATATTATAATTATTTAATGTTGCTTCTTTACACTATGTGAACTAGTAAAGTGAACAAAAAGAGGTGGAAATGGGATACAGAAAAAACTGGAAGGCAAGCAAATAAGAGGAGAGGGGGCATCTAGAATAGGAAAATCTACATCAAGGAAATAAAGGTAGCAGTTTCAATAGAGAAAGTAAGACAGATAAAAAACTGATACCTTAAAAAGTGCATGACGCTTACAGCTGCCTTCAATGAAAGTATAAATCGTCTGTATTACACCAAGGCTGTTTCGGAGAGTTTTGATATCTGTCACGGATGCTTGGATTGCTAGATTCAGTAAATGTCCAAAGAGGTAGATGTGTATTGTTTGAGGAGAAACCTCTTGCATCAAAGTGGCCAATCCTCGTTTTCTTCCAGCCATATTTGAAGCCCCATCATAGCCCTGGCCAACTATCTGTGTCATATCTAAACCGAAGTCTGTTAGCGTCTTCTTGATGAGGTCAAAAAGGGCTTACCCAGTCGTGGAAGCGGTCACATAAAAACGTAAATCAAAATTATGAAATATTTCAAGGAAAAAGTATTAAAAGGAGAGTAAAATCATCTCTTTACACAAGAAGACCAAGGTAAACCAAACAACTTTTCCCACCAGGCACCAGCATAACTTGCACCACCACAAAATGCGTCACTACACGTTTATCATACGTTTCTATTCACAAATAAAAAACACAAGCAATATGTACACCTAAAAGTAAAAGCGATAATGCAAGCTATGCAACAAAACTCTAGTTTTTCATGAAGTATGAGAAAAATACAGTAATATAAATTATAATGATGCTATTATGTAAATTACTCTTCAGTTTTATGTATTTAAAATCAGATGCATGCAAGACAAGACAACTGTACAGGTGTATAGAACCATACAAGTGGTCAACTAAAATTAATTTGTAAAATAATTTCTGTTCACAGTTTTGCCTTCTAATCCTGTTTTCCCTCCCTTTTTAATTTTTCTCTCATTGACATAATGTGATGGACCCGACACAAAGGTTGACGGGGGGTTCCAGGACCCCCAAGACCCCCCGCCTCCTACGCCCATGGTAATACCTACAGTAAGATCATAATTATAATGTAGAGGACCTACAGTTTCTCGTAGGATCCGATTTCGATCCACTACTCCACCGGTATAGTACATTTCGTTCATATATCTCGTTTCCCTCACTTGAAGGACAGTCAGAACAACACCCATGAACAAAAAACAATCATCATTCAAGCCATCACGTTTAAAATAAGTGTTTAATTCTCTTTCCTTATTCAACTGAAGACCGTCCAAGCTTGGACTATATATCGTTTTTAACAGCCTTTGCAACTGACGGAGTTTACGTCTGGATCAGACATTTTGCCATTTCAGAATATATTGAATATTTATTTGACAATTTATTGCGATAGTTCAACATTCTCCTCGGCTTAGAATTTTTAATAATAATTTATTAATTCTTGGTTTTGTCCTGAATTATATATGTGTCCGTTCATTTAAAATGGGATTTCTTTATTTTATTAGTACTATATTACAATTAATTATTATCTTCCCGGAAGGGGTACGAAAACTTGTTTTAGGCCATGAATCACCTTGTTATAGAAGTATTTACACCAACCAGTTATTTGAAACCTGTCGCGAATAGTCGCCATCTCCCATAGCTTGATGTGGGTAATACCGTTTCCCGATAAGCTTAGAGAAGACACTGGGGTCGAGGGTTCGACTCCCGATGGTACTAGTTAATAATAATAACTCAGGAATTAGCGCAGTAGGCCGAATTCGTTTGGCCTGAGCGCTGTGCCAGCTTTTGAAAACAAAGAACTACAAAGTTGTAAGCAATTTTCCACTCCTACTTGAATCTGATTCCATAAGAATTAATACTTTCATGCCCATGGTTGTAAATTTGACCATACAGTTTTACTAGATTTTAGTCCTTATGAAGAATAACATAAGGTATAAAATTGTTTTAATTTTAAACATAATTCGGCATAAAAGGGTTAAAGAAACAAAGCAGAGAAATGAGAAAATAGAAGAGAGGGTTGGGACAGAGAAAAGATAAGGGAAAAAAGAAATGAGACCGAAGGAAGAGAGAAAAGATGCCCGCGCTCAACCGGGCATCCTCGGCCATGTTCCTTTAGACCAGAGCAATCTTTCTTTGTAAGATTAAAGATCCGAATCCCTGGGCCTACTAATCACGGAAGAAGGACAGCAGGCCCCCCTAAAAATATGAAAAGAGGTGCCAGCGACGGGACGCCAACGCATCTTGGCAGGACGTGGGAGAGATGCTCACCCATCCTTACAAGGTCTTATGCCTAAAAAATGCAGGAGACCGGAGAGGGAGAGCGAAAAGCAAAATGTCAATTCCTCTACTCTAACACCCCAACCACTGTCAACTTATTTTGTTCATATCAAAGCTTTTAAGAAATAAATGCAAATTATTTTAGAAAACATAATAATTGCATTATCACAATAAGTTAGTGGTAGAAGGCTTGTCTCGGAAAATCAGTGTATTTGGTAACAATCATAAAGATGTGAAGTCGAGGCGAAACGTTATTTCTTGGTCAATGGAAATTGTTTTGGAGTAACTTTTTATCCCAACTGATTAGTCGGTTACAAGAGTCGGGAAACACTGAGCCATACTTTCTCTTGTCCCACTCTGTCCCGACTTTTGTAATCGATAGTACAATTTCGGCAAAAAAAAAAAAAAAAAAAAATCGCCTAGAAAACCTTAAATTTCTAAAATGCATAAAAAAGAATAAAATAACCAAAGAAAAATATAATACAGTAATACCAATTAGTAATTTTTCATGTTTTTTTTTAAAGTTTATATTTCTAGGCAAACATTTTTCCATAATTTACACTTCTTTTACGATCATGAATAAAAAATGTAAACATTTACTATATCAGACGAAAAAGATGGTAAATGTTTAATTAACATACCTTCGAGACATTTTTTTAATGTTTAATTAAAAAATACGAGATAGTCTATGTCATAGTCTATGTCATAGACTCTATGACAGTGGTGGACAAATTACTAAGATTTCTTAATCGAATAAATGTAGAATTACTTGCCGAAAATAGTAATCAAGTAGAAGGAAAATTACTGGTTTAAAATAAGTAATCGGCACTTATTCCTTTTACCCCCACAATTTCTTTTTTCACGGTTAGGTCAACTGTACGTCCTTGACAATTGATTAGGTTAAGTCATGATATTTTCGTTAAAATATTCCACTTATTCCTTTTCATTTTAACGAAAATATCATGACTTAACCTAACCAATTGTCAAGGGCGTACAGTTGACCTAACCGGGAAAGAAGAAATTGCCGGGGGAAAGGAATAAGTGCCGAGTAATCGATTACAAATAAAAATTACTGATGTCTGAAAAGTAACTAAAAGTATAAAGTAGAAATTACTCCTCTGGATTAATTATACAGGGCTATTCAAAATAATTCACCTGATTCCAAGCCATGGGGCCCACTGCGACCAATCCAACGGCGGACGCCATTTTCACACTGACTGTTTGTTGCTAGGCTAGGCCACGGCGTGACTTTGGAGCCCTCTCGCGGTGATTTTGTAAAACTCGGAAATTTCCTCTTTCATGTGGTTGATAGGTACGGAAGTATTCTCAGTTGAAATCGGATGAATCGTTTTCAATAGCCCTGTATATTGCTTTTCAATGTCTATTTTTATTTACATAGCACAAATTTACAGCACTAATATTAAAGTAATATGATTACAATTTTCACTATTAGTTAATGCATTCGTGATTCACTATAATGATAAATTGTAGATATTACTGAAGTTTATACATTATATTACGCAAGAAATACTGTACTACCACTCAAAAAATTTTCATAGATTCTGGGCCAAAATTCTTAAATTAAAATACATGTGGCAACACTGCTCCATTATTATCAATAATATGGGATTGGAGAATTAACAGCAATTGGGAGATCCGAAAAAAAATAAAAGAAAAATATAAAAAAGTAATTGTATAACTTTTTACAAAAGTAATGAAGCAAAAAATAGTGGATCAAATGTAGAATTCGGACCCCAGCCTTCTTTAGTTAGCTTTATAAGGCTAACTAACGAAAATATTATGACCTAACCTAACCAATCGTTAGGTTAACTGTACGCCCTTGACGATTGGTTAGGTTAGGTCATGATATTTTCGTTAGTTAGCCTTATAAAGCTAACTAAAGAAGGCTGGGGTCCGAATTCTACATTTGATCCAAAATAGTTACTAGTGATAAATTTGTAGTCGATTACAAGTAAAATGTAGTCGTTCGGAAAAGTTATTAGTTACAAGTAGATTAAAGGAAAAACTACTTAGTTAATAGTTACTGTAATCAATTATAAATGCTTCGTTACTCGCCAACCGCTGGTCTATGATCATAAATTAAAAATTGATATACTCATTATTTTAATATAAATGTCATCGATACCCTTTAAATTACTGTATTTTAATCAGATTTAAAAGGACTACTTAAATTTTTACTGAAATAATGGACGTTAAATTTTATATATTTCAAACGTAATGTTGATATTTCCCCAAAATGTGACAATCATGTTTCATGTACAGTGCTTACAATAAGTCTCGCGCCTCTGTCTCGTCCCAAGCTAGTCTGTTAGGTATAAAATGGGCGGTCCTTATGGCAGCGGAGGTGTGTTCGGATTGGTGCACATAATTGCTCTAACCCCATCAATGACGTCCACATTATCATTGTGTCGATCACTCTATCTATTTATATATAGAGACATACTGTATATAGATATATATAGAGTATGCAGGGGATAACGTGTCTCAGTCCCAGCTATGTTAGTTGTCTTACAATTAACAGTCCCAAGTGCAAGTTACGTTAACACCTCCAAATAAACTACCCTGGACTAAAATAACATAAGTGAAGCCTTTACCCACAAACCATTTAAAAGGTGTGATTTAAAAGCTCTCTGTGTGTGTGTCTCTCTCTCTCTGTCGCTCTCTGTGTGTGTGTGTCTCTCTCTCTGTCTCTCTGTCTGTCTGTCTGTCTGTCTCCCCGTGGTGAGTTCTGGGTGATTTGCAGTTCATACTCAGATCAGCGAGACGCTGCGTTCTTTGCTAGAAAGACTAGTTAGTGTAGGCGTTTCCTTGCGTTTTAGTAGATTTCGATCTGGTAGCGTCATCGTTACACAGACGGAGGTAGACATGCGAAATATGTATATATTTAAGTAGGTTCAGCTCACGATATGGCGAAAGCAGTTCCATCTGTTGGCGTTACCGCTACACGATACATATTAACAAATTTAGAAACAATGAGCGCTATGCTTTGGTTGATGAAGTTTTTAGGCGTCGTAAAATACAAGGGGTAAAGGTAGGTCCCGCTTCGTAGGGCCGGTGGGATGGGCGCGTTGTGGAACTCACATGCGCAGCAACCTTCCCTTGCTGTGAGATCTGGGTGATTTGCAGTTCATACTCAGATCAGTGAGACGCTGCGTTCTTGCTAGAAAGACTAGTTAGTGTAGGCGTTTCCTTGCGTTTTAGTAGATTTCGATCTGGTAGCGTCATCGTTACACAGACGGAGATAGACATGCGAAATATGTATATATTTAAGTAGGTTCAGCTCACGATATGGCGAAAGCAGTTCCATCTGTTGGCGTTACCGCTACACAGATACATATTAACAAATTTTGAAACAATGAGCGCTATGCTTTGGTTGATGAAGTTTTAGGCGTCGTAAAATACAAGGAGTAAAGGTAGGGCCCGCTTCGTAGGGCCGGTGGGGTGGGCGCGTTGTGATTGAAAACTGGCTGAAGAATAGGCGGCAGAGGGTTGTAATTAAAGGGGTTAGTTCGGGTTGGGCCTCGGTCACTAGTGGGGTTCCTCAGGGTTCCGTTTTGGGGCCACTGTTGTTTATTATTTACATAAATGATATCGACGGTGGCATCGCCAGTCGGATCGCCAAATTCGCTGATGACACCAAACTTGGGGCCAATGTTGGGACGCCCGAAGCGATCGAGGAACTGCGTGCAAACCTAGGTAGGATAGGAGAGTGGTCCGAAAAGTGGCAAATGCCGTTTAACTTGGGTAAATGCAAAGTGATGCACATTGGCTATGCCAATCCCAAGTCGGACTACTCAATGTTGGGGAGTAATATCGAGGCGACTGATTTGGAAAAGGACGGGTGTGCTAATTAGCACCGACCTTAAGTTTACCAAACAGTGCGTAGAGGTTGAAAAGAAAACCCAGAAGCTGTTAGGTTATATCAGGAGGCAATTTCAGTTTCGGAACAAGGAGATTGTGCTCTCTCTGTACAATTCCCTGGTTCGGCCGCTCCTGGAATATGCTGTGCAGTTTTGGTCGCCCACCCTCAGGAAAAATATTGAGAGGCTGGAGCGAGTGCAGGCGAGGGCCACAAAGTTAATCCCTTCCGTTAGGCATTTGGGCTACAATCGACGGTTACACGCCCTGGACTTGTTTTCACTGGAAACTCGGAGGCTGCGCGGTCAACTGATCGAGGTTTTCAAGCTCTTACGCGGGTTCAACGATGTCGATTTTAGAAGCATGTTTAGTTTAAATGATAACCCAACTCGCAACAATGGTTGGAAGTTGGATTTGAAGCGGTTTAGGACTAGTGTGTGTGGGAATTACTTTACGTATAAGGTCTGTGACACGTGGAACAGGTTATCTTCAGAAGTTGTGAAAAGTTCCTCTGTGGATCATTTTAAGTAAAGGTTAGACCAAATCTTGCACACTATTTGAGGGTGTAAAAAATTTTCCCTGGCACCCGTTGTCATTGGTACCGCCTCGGTATGGGCCGCAAGGCCTTTTGAGGTACTTCTTTTCCTTGTAACTCCTTGTAACTCTCTCTCTCTCTCTCCGCATGGCAATGTATCCATATAACGTTAATAATAACCGAAACTCGAGAAAATATATACTCTGCCTTCCGCTCTATCCCAAATCCTTTTCTCTTAGTAACCTCTTAATACAAACTAATCTATCATATTTTGCGACTTTTTAACTTTGGTGAGATTCAATTCCATTCCTATAGTGTAAGATGCTTAAATTAATGTGTGTATTATGCCATATGATGTGCGTAATAAATAATCATTTTTAAATAGTTGGAGCGTTCAAGGTCATCTGTAGTAATCTATAGACTACCCCCTGAAGCCCACTCTCAACACTTAGATTCCCCTAAGACACAGGCGTCTTCAAGTAACATGAATGCGTAGAGATCTAAGGTGTTAGATTCCATATTATATAATTTATGTGCTAGGTTTAAGAACGCTGGCATTGAAGGATGGAAGGAAGGGACAGTAAAAGCGATAATAGGTTTAATGAAGGAAGTGGAATGAGGATGGAGGTAAGCGTTGCTATGTCGAAGGAAACGAGGTTGGGTGGGGAATTACGAAGGGAGGAGGAAAGGGAGGCAGAGATTATTAATCTAATTCTGCCACCATGTTCTCCTGATATGAATCCGATTGAAAACCTTTGGGCAATAATGATTAACGAATGGGAGCAACGCAATGAAAGAACATTTGAAGCACTTTTAGCTCACACGAGGAATAGTTGGGAGAGCTTACGTCGAACACCAAACATTCCCTACAATCTGGCCTCTTCTATGCCGCAACGATTGTAAGAAATTATTGATGCTGGAGGAAGCTATACGAAATACTGATGTTAAAGCCATGACGTAAATGTGTATCGAATATATATTTGTTAATATAGAATTTTATTATATTTTTATGTTTGACATCTATAAAAGTATATATTGTGACCATGAAAGAACTTTACTTATCCTTAGTTAGAATCTTTTCTTGCAATGTCTACGCTCGTGGAGATGATAATATATGCATTGTTGAAACAAACTATGAGAAGGTAATAGTTTCAGGAAAAAAATAAAAACTGGCAACATCGAGGCCATCACATGTTTATGGGAATTGTCATATGATATGCTACCAATAAACTCTTATACACTACTATAATTTATACAGTATACTATATTACGTACCGTAATAATTACGATGAACAAATCAAATGCAAATTTCTCTGATTCACGGCCCACCAGTCTTGCTTTAGACTAATGACTTTCATAAGATGGAATAGGTTACCACTTAAAACAATGGATAAACTATCTATTAGTGAGACGACCGTGACTTCCTCGAAATGCGTGCGCGTGAGAGGTTCACTGAGGAATTTGATCATTAGATTCTTCAAGTAGGATATGTATCACAAACAATAATATTGACAACAATTCCCAACAATTACTTAATATCAATCATTCCATTTGAGCAAATAATTTAGACTTGCGTCAAAATAACGTAGGTGTCATGCCATGATTTGGGATATTTGCGGAATTAGTCGTTCTCTATAGTCTACAGTATATATTGAGACGGTATAATGTAATGCCCAGCTAATATTATGATGACTAGGATTGCTCCATAACCA
Source organism: Bathynomus jamesi (assembly GCA_023014485.1). NCBI lineage: Eukaryota > Metazoa > Arthropoda > Malacostraca > Isopoda > Cirolanidae > Bathynomus > Bathynomus jamesi. The sequence continues at coordinate 241,265 of JAJOZX010003762.1, read as the reverse complement.
TCCCGACATCCCGAAACTTGGTCATTCTGCTTCTTAAACATTTGTATTTTAAACACTAAAATGTAGCAGAAGTGACGTAATAATGGACGTCATTGATGGGGTTAGAGGAACTCTGTGCACCAATCCGAACACACCTCCGCTGCCTTAAGGACCGCCCATTTTATACCTAACAGACTAGCTTGGGACGAGACAGAGGCGCGAGACTTATTGTAAGCACTGTACATCGTACGTTTTTTATGAAAAAATAAAACATGAAGTCATGTCTTGTTGCATGCTATAATTAAGTTAAAAATGCCATTCTATAAACTAATTTAAATATCGTCTTAGTTAAGTGTATGTAAAGGACATCTGGTATATATATATATATATATATATATATATATATATATATATATATATATATGATGCAAACCCACAAGGAAAAAGAAAAATGATTCCAAGTCCTTTCGTGTATTCAAAAGTACACCTCGTCAGGGAATGAAGGGAGAAGGCGAGATGACGAAAATATATAAATATGTACAACGGGACAGAAAAACAAAAAGATTAGCACATGATTAACAAGAGTTAATTAGAGGCGAAAGGTATTTTAACAGGATATTGTCAATTTTATACATTCCCGCACTGTTATTGAAATTATTTTTTAAATGGATAAATGCACGTTCTAGAATATTCCTTTCAATTATATCTGTTTTTAACGAGCGCTTTAGAACTATCCCACTTGATACTATGATTACATCTATACATATGGTTAAACAATGCATTAGAATTATTTGCTGTTCTACACGCATATTTATGCTGTTTTATCCTAATAGCTAACGTTTTACCCGTTTGGCCTATATATACTGAGTTACACTGTGTACATCCGATCGAATAAACACAACCAACCACATTATCGGGCTATTCTTTATTAGGAATGATTTAACAGTATTATTATACTTAAAGACTACATTGATACCAATTGCGTTAAGTAAAGTTAGAAGATATTGAAAATTAACATGGTAAGGTAGGCTAATGATATTTTTACGCTAAAATTCTTTTACAGTTACACTATTATAATACCTATTCTTGGCTTTCCTAAGGCAGTTATCTAAAAATGAAATAGGATAACATTATTTTATTACCAATATTCATGATATTGCATAACTGAATCTAAAAATTCAGGAGTGACAACTCTCAATGCTCTAAGAAACATAGCAGAGAAAATAGAAGATTTAATCAAGGGATGATGGGCAGAATAAAAATGTACATAAGAGTTATTATTAGTAGGCTTGCGATAAACTTCAAATTTGAACTGATTAGAGCATCTCCGAATTTTTAGATCCAGAAAAGATAAGCTTCTATGAAAAAACTATAGTGGGGTTATGGTTGAAATTAGGGTAGGCCTACTGAGTTAAGCCTAGCCACTACGTGTGTCAGTGTAAATTTTAGAGGGGTTAGTTCCCCACACGGGCCACCATATGAAAAAACTATATAGGGCTATGGGTTGATTGCCTGTGCCCTCATCCGTTGGAAATTTCCAACAGACGTCAGTGGAGGGTTACCGACAAAAGCCCTATGCTTTTTCGTTAGAGAGTTATAAATATGTAGGTCTTTAAAGGACCTCTTTATATTTATATTGATTACGGTAATTCTAGCATCGGGAGTTGGGAAAGCTTATGTATTGAAAAACTGAACTTGCTCCCTTATTTTTGCTGGGTCTTTGTTGTTTCGATGTAGGACGTGACGGTCATTTTCGGTGTAGGGCCGCCACGATGGGGTTCTCGGCTAATTTACTTAAGGTAATTATATAGGCAGTCCTATATAAACCCCTGAAGGAATAGGCCTATCCTTTTTTAGTCATTAGGTTTTAAATTATAGGAATTCACTCAGACTTGAGGGAAAATTTAGACACGTTTTCCCAGTTTAAAGCGTTTGCTTGGAATCAACAGCCTGAGAGCCGTTCCTTGGTTCTCTTGTATTTTCATTATTATTTGCCGATCTAGCAAGATTTGTTGTTTGTTGTTGTCTACTTCTTTTTGGTAGACTAAATAATAAATTGGTTTTCTTGTTGCTATGTGGGGCTGATCATACATACAGGTTCCTTGTACGTATGGCAATTCAATTATTTCATTCCCAATAGGCTATGTCGCCAATTCCGAGGCAATTTTGTATAGATATTTAATCATTAATTAATAATTTATATTTATTATGAAATAAATGTACCACATATGATACCATGTTGTGAGCGCGTATAGTTTTCCATAGCTTCCATCATTTTCTTTTTCAACCGTGAACTTAATAGATGGAAGTAAATTGTTGAGCCTACGAAGACAAAGTCAACATCCAAATTATTAGGCCAAAAGCATTAAATATCATCTATATACCTGTACCAAACAAGATTAAAATTAACAATAGTAGGCAAAATTCTGCTTTCAAAAAATTCCATATATAAGTTAGCTAATACCAGTGAGAGGGGATTTCCATCGCCCTCCAAACGACATAGCATAAAACTTATTTTCAAACTGAAATTTACAATCTTTGACGCAAAGCTTAATTACTCAATATGAGTGTTGTGTTGAACCTGGAAAGAATATTCAAAGATCTTATCTTTTAAAAAATCAAGTAGAGTCATCACAGAGACTTTTGTGAATAACGAGCATACATCAAAACTACCATTTGAAATTAGGGTTATTAGGAAACTTCAGTTTGTCAATAAGATCCATGCTATTTACAATATGTAACTGGAAATAGAGCCAACTAACGGCGTTAATAAACTAAATAACCATTTAGATAGCTTATAGGTTACGGAGCCTACTGAGCTAACAATAGGCCCCATGGGATTATTAACTTTGTGTGATTTTACTAAACCGTACAAATATGATAGTGATGGATGGATTGATACTAAGAAACTGCTTAGAAAGCCCCATTATAGTTATTTTTTAATATTTCTCTAATTTTCCGTTAAACATTTCATTAACATCCTCCAGTGTGTCTCTATTTAGAGGTTTGTACTATCGCGGTCACTCAATAAAGATTCATGTTTTTAGTATAGAAAGGGTGTTCGGAAAGTCACTGTGCACTTATATTTATTTAATAGCATACAATATATAACATTGCATATATGATAGAGGTTATGGATGGGACCATCAGAACTTATAAAAGGTGTTGAAAACTAAAAAAAATATAAATAAATAATAAAAAAAATATATAAAAAATATAAATATAAAAATATAAAAATATAAAAAAAAACATTAATTATATAAGTGCACAGTGACTTTCCGAACACCCTGTATAAGCCAAACGAGTTAAACGTTAGATATTAGAGTAAAACAGCATAAATTATGCGTGTAGAACAGCAAATAATTCTAATGCATTGTTTAACCATATGTATAGATGTAATCATAGTATCAAATGGGATAGTTCTAAAGCACTCGTTAAAAACAGATATAAATGAAAGGAATATTCTAGAATGTGCAATTTATCCATTTTAAAAATAATTTCAGTAACAATGCGGGAATGTATAAAATGACAATATCCTGTTAAAACTCCTTCCGCCCTCTCATTAACTCGTGTTAATTATGTGTTAATCTTTTTGTTTCCGTCCCGCTGTATATATTTTTGTCATCTCGCCTTCTCCATTCATTCCCTGACGAGGTGTACTTCTGAATACACAAAAGGCCTTGGAATCATTTTTCTTTTTCCTTGTGGGTTTACATCATTCATTCATTTCACGTGTTTAATCGTGAAATTCATCATATATATATATTGTATATTAAACCTTCGGGCTTTTTATAAAAGTTTTATAACCGCCATTTGTGCTATACAGTGTATATATATATATTATATATAGTATATATCAGCCTGGGTAGTCTATAGCTGTTAAGACGCTGGGATGCTGATCGGGAAAAGTTGTGGGATCGAGTCTAAGATAGGACTTTGTAAGTTAACACTTACCTGATGGGTCGTGGTTCGGATTCCACATTAAGTTATAGATCTAAAGTGGGGCGATACGCTTGACCTTTGTCAGAATGAACAATTCGGCAGAACAAAGACCCTATATATATATATATATATATAATATATATATATATATATATACTGTATATATGGGTCACTTTCTCAAATTAAAATTTTATTTCATATTTGCTGTAATTACTTTATGAATTAATAATAATAATGTTAAATACGAAATGTGAGTGACTATTTCTTTCAGCTATAGGATTTAAAGTCACTTCATATCTTATTTTGGAATCTGTGCGTCGCTTCGCCAAACTTTTCATACTGGTCACAACCTAGACTAGCTCAAATGAAGGACATTTTAGAACAATAGAATCGTCGTACATTTGTAAAAAGAAAAATCTTGTCCTTAGTAAATATAAACCTTCTGTTAATCTCCATATATTAATGAACCAAAATGTTTATCTCCACATCCTCTAGAGCAGGGATTCTTAACCTGGTGTCGCGAGCACCAAAGTGCTCTTTAAGTTGTGTACAGTGCTCTCCACCCTCACCGAAAACTTGCTCGCAAGCACTATAGTGAAGCTCTTGACACCTCCTGCCTCATAAAAGCAATTTATTTTATCAAACTTAGCAATGAAGGTTTAATGTGCATGAAAAGTTAAGGTGCATGAAAAGGTTAAGAAACCCTGCTCTAGAGTCTAAAGCAGGGGGTTTTCAAACTGTGTTCCGCGGAACCCTAGTGTTCCGCGAGAACTTGATGGTGTTCCGTGGGGCATGTTATGAGAGACTGAGAAGGAGAGAGGGGTAAGATAAAATAATATCAACTGGCATGGATGAATTTACAATATGCAATTAAACGAATGCCACAAGAACTAAAAATGTACTTAACGAGGTAGTCAAAATTGTGAATTATATCAAAGCAAGACCACTCAATTCCAGGATATTTAGTACACTGTGTGAAGATATGGGAAGTTTGCCTAAAACACTACTGCTTCATACCGAAGTGCGGTGGCTATCTCGCGGAAAAGTGGTGGCTCGGTTTTATGAGTTGTGAGAAGAGTTGTCTTTTCTTATCGAAACATATTTTTGAGCTGACACACAAATTAAGTAACAAATGTTGGATACAGAAGGTGGCATACTTGGCTGATATATTTACACATCTCAATGAATTTAATGTTTCAATGCAAGGTCTTAATGTAACTAGTTTCAAAGTTCAGAGTAAAATGGATACAATTCAACTGAAACTAAAACTTTCGGGTGAGTGTGTTTCTTTGAAAAATCTTGAGTGCTTTCCAGATCTCAGTGATTTTTTATTAACAAATAAAGTTTCCTTCAGTGAAAATGTCAAAATTTTGGTGATACACCATCCGCCTACAGTAGTTTGCGTACCACAATTAGGGAGTACTTTCCTCCTCCAATAGAAACATTAAACTGGGTTGAAAATCCTTTCGTTGCATCTGGAACTGTATCTGAATTACCATTAAAGAGAAGGAACAACTTGTAGATATTTCGACTGATTTCACATTAAAAAGAAAATTTAATCATGTAGAACTTATGAGTTTCTGGATTCAGATTTTGAAAGAATATAACTGAAGTTGCCACACTAGCCTTGAAATATCTTACTCCTTTTGCAGCAACATATCTCTGCGAGAGAACCTTCTCTCTATATACGGCAGCAAAAGCAAATATAGAAGTAGGCTAAGTATAGAAGATGATATCCGCTTGCAGGTAATATCAATTGCTCCAAATATTGAACTTTTATCCAAAGAAAAGCAATCACATCCAAGTCATTGAACATTTTTTGTTTGATTAACTATTAAAATTACTCCTCAATAAATGTAAAATTCCTCACTTTTAATTATTTTGCATTGAAAACTTTAATTTTACAATAACATGAGATTTTTTATACTTATAATTTCTTTTATCCTGGCAGTAATGTGGGGAGGGGGAGAATTTAAAATAAATAACTCAATAAGAGTAAATTCTTTTTTTTCTTGTAAATTTCTAAACTTACATATTTTTCTTTGTGAAATTCATATAACTGTATATGTAAATTTCATAAATTACATAAATAAAGTAAACAAAAATTGTATTTTATTACCATTTGCCTTATATCATTAAAATTTTACCTGTTGGTCAAGGTTCCGTGAACTTTTCCTTTTTAAATAAAGGTTCCGTGGCTTCAAACAGTTTGAAAAACTCTGCTTTAGAGGCAGTTCATTCCCCCTTCTTATGGGCTAAAAACACTGATATGGACACAATTTCATTTCAGCAAAATGGCGCGAAACCTCATATAACAACTGTCGTTTTGGACTTTTTGAATGAAACATATGAATCGAGGGTTCTGTCTAGCACAGGGGTGGGGAACCTTTTATCATTGGAAGGCCGCATTTCATTTACCCAAGACCCTATTAGGCCGCATGCTGAGAATTTAACATATACAGTACAACAAAATGTCATATTTTAGTCTACAATCTCAAAATTTACTAATTTTAAATCAACTTGATAATACGTGAGGGCTTTTATAATAAATAAAAATTCATCAAGTGCACATTTATTTTTGGGGGGAATAATTGACAATAGAACTAATATTAAGTGAAAAAGTGATAAACCATTTAATGACTTTTTTTGTGACTGCTTATTGTGGGACAGGAGTTGTACATTTGGTTCCAACATCATTGACTGTAGTTTTAGTTGGTCCTCCAGGTGAATATTCGTCATCTGAGATCTCAAGCGCGTTTTGATTTGAGTCACATATGAAAACGTTCATTCACAACAGTAGGTTGTGCCAAAACAAGACAACATTCGACGAGCATGTTGGCGCAGACGTGGGTACTCAACGGCATTTTTCCATATTTCAACAGGATCCTTCTTAGTATCAAATAGAGACTTAAGGATATTATTATCTAATCGCTCAATCAACTCCATCTGTAAATCTTCAGGTGCTTTGGAGACATCAACCAGGTGTGGTTGGAAACAGTAGATTTGGCACAGAGATTCTGTTGATGCAAAATACAGTGAAAGGAAATCAAGCTATCTGGATTTGGCAGTTCTTTTGTAGTAGCGCAACAAATCCTGCACATTTTCCTCTCATGGAAGGTGCACCATCTGTGCATACACTTACTAAATTACATAAATTCAGTTTCGCTTCACGGCATTTTTCTTTGAAGAGAGACAAGATGTCAATTCCACATGTCTTTTCCGCAAGGGTACCCAAAGCCAGTAACTCCTCGTAGCATTGAAAATCTGCAGTTATAACACGAATAAAAAATGACACTTGCGCTGAGTCAGTAATATCAGTGGACTCATCCAAGGCAATCGAATAATAATATTTTCGCTTTGGCATATTGTATGAAGTTGTTCAGTTACATTGAGGGCTAATTCATGTTGCCAATCAGTTATGGTCCTTCTTGAAAGAGGTAGTTGTTTGTATTTGTTAACCTTGTCTGAATCTAGAGGCTACAACTTCAACAATGCATTCTTTTATGATTTCCACATCACTATATGGCTTACCTCTTTTTCCAAGTATATATGCTACTTTATAAGTTGCTTCAGTGATTTCAGTCCCTAGGCCTGACATCGTTTTAAATACTTGCTGTTGTTGCTGCTGTTGAAGTTTCATCTTCGTAAGTGCAGACTTCGGGGTTTTCCTTCCAATAGCATACTTGTGGTTCTTATGAGTTGCATAATGCTGATATGCATTGTGTTTCTTCACTGTTGCAATTATGGCATTGCAGAGCAAACACATCATTTTATCTTTCTCAGCAACTATGAAATACTGCAATTCCCATTCTTCATGGAATACTCTGTTCTCTTCCTTTAATTTTATTTTCACAGTTTTTGACATGATTGGGGTACTAGAAGATTTTTAAATAAAAATGGTACACAAATTGATCAAAGATTTACAGTTTTAAAGGAAACAAGCGTGCGTGTCACTATCGGAGAATCGTCAGTAACTGCCATCCAGTCGAGTTGATAATTGATAGGTAAGGGCGTAAGCCATAAGGCAACGCTGCCAGTTGAAACTGGCAGCATTGCCATATTTCCTATTGTTCAAGCCATAAAGAAGGCTTGTATGCGTAAGAAGCAGTGAAGCTGAAACCATGATCTAATGAAATAGCCAAAAGCCCTAAAGGGTATCAGTTGCTGTCCATTATCGTACGGTATGAATTCTGAATGTCAAATAGGCAGAAGGCCGCAACTAGTATCCCAAAAGGCCACATGCGGCCTTAAGGCCGCAGGTTCCCCACCCCTGGTTCAAGCCATAAAGAAGGCTTGTATGTGTAAGAAGCAGTGAAGCTGAAACCATGATCTAATGAAATAGCCAAAAGCCCTAAAGGGGTATCAGTTGCTGTCCATTATCGTACGGTATGAATTCTGAATGTCAAATAGGCAGAAGGCCGCAACTAGTACCCCAAAAGGCCACATGCGGCCTTAAGGCCGCAGGTTCCCCACCCCTGGTCTAGCATGTACCCTCAACTTCAAGGCCGTGGTCTCTCATGACCTCCTCTTCTACCTGACCTCAATCACTGTGATATCTTCTTTCGAAGCTATCCAAAGGACAGGGTTAAAAAATACAACAAGACACTGAGGGTTTGATACTGAGTGATTGAACATGAAACCAGCTCCATTTCACCCAGAACTGAAGACCATGATAAAATTACAGTGCCCAGATTCTTCATGTAATAAAAAAAAAGGGGAGGACACAGTGATCATGTTGTGTGACTGTAAAAAAAATAAATAAAAAAACTTCCACCCTTCTACAAAAATCGTTTGAAGGTTCTTCAACGCAAAGCAGTCTATTGATTTTTAATCACTTTTGAAAG